>JAPQRP010056516.1:0-36781 GCA_037367295.1 Apogon hyalosoma | reverse complement strand
GTTTTTCCTGTTGCACAAGTCCTATCCCTCTACGTTTAATAAAAATCAACCCATTCGCTTTGGTGGGATCCTGCTGAGACCGACAGACATGTTGAGTGACTACATCACCTCTGCCCTCAGTAATACATCATACAGTCTAATGGGGATGGACACAAATATTCTATTATTCCATTGCTCATTTGTCAGGGCAACCTCTGCATTTTACTATTAATATTCAAACATTCACTGTTTTGATTATATAACAACAAGAAATAAGATAATCGTGTATAAGTTATCCCAAGACAGTCTCTCATGCTGTCTTTTCTTTAAAAACAGAAAGATAATTACAGTAAGATGACTGTCTTCAGCCTATGAACCAGTTTCACTCACGATGTCAAGGCTTCACTACTGTGCATCATGAGTTGTTAACGTAATCAAGGATTCTATTGGGTTTTTTAAGTGTCTTTAGAGACGTCAGAACTAACAGTGTTAAACCAGTTCACTTTACCCTCCAGAACTTTGTGTTGAGTGTTTTGCAACCACTGTTAAGTTACAATGTCTGACTCGCATTCAGCTGCTGGTTTTGTGTTCGGTCCAAGCAGTGGGTGTGGGTCCACTGTTACCATGTTATGTGACCTACAACCTACAAATGAAAGTGAGTATTTTCAAGTTATTGCCCCCCCCCAATTTTGGCTCCTGCAGCTTTAAGACACATAAAGTTCCAGACGCTTTAAGGCCTCTGGTTGAGATTAATAGATTTTAGACATTTCACAAACCAAATGACTCTCCTGTCTTTATACTAACTGCAACAACAGTGACAGGCCAGGAGTTACAACCACTATTGAGGCCGTCAACCACAGGCCTGCATGAGCTGACAGAGAAATGAGTGCAGCAGAGCTGTCCAGTCATTCAAACTGGGTCACAGAGAGCATCTCACTGTTGTTCCTGCTGAGGAGACAACATGGCCACTTACTAACAAGTTTAACCCCATGACTGGTGTCTCTTTGAGAAGAGAAAATCACATTAGAAACATACAGAAGCGTTACACAACAGCCAGTTGCATAATGCTGCCTGCTACCTCTGGCACACAGAACTGAGCTGTGTATTATCTGCATCTGTCCTGAGGCCAGGAACACTACAAATTCATTCTTTAGTTACTTTTATCTTTTGAGAGTTACATCCTGAGAATGTAAAGTTAACATAATCATGATATATTCAGTAGTTAGTCTATGAGCATGCTGACTGCTGACATACATTTGGCTCTACATCTGTCAGTAATGGATCTTAGGGGAAGTGGTGTGCGGATGCTATGACCTGCAAAACAAACCAGCAAAACAAAACTGACAGCTGTCTCAACTCAGAATGTTTCAGGTCTTGGTGGGAACAGGTTTTGCCAATGTTACATAATGTGTTTAAGGAGCACAAGATGAAAACAGCACTGCCTGTGTAATGATCACTACTTGCCAAGTACTTTTCAAATCCTTGGACAGTGAAACAGTCAAGAAACTGACAACAAACAGACAACCAAAAGCACTGGAAGCCACAGCAGTTGGAAATATTTCATGGGTACTAAGCATCTCATCATCCAGTAAAAATTCTCACCATATATGAAAGGTGTGCTGTGGGACAAAGTATATACACTCTAAGATGAAAAATTAGTGTCCATTTGTGCAGAACTGACAATGTAGCACTTCTTGCTGCCTACACACAACATGAGAATATAAAGCTTGCTTCAAGAGTGGCAGAAGGTGCTATAGAGAAGGGCAAGCCAGTCAAGTTTTATTAGTAAAAATGAGTTGAGGAGTAACTCTGTGGCCTAGGGTAGTTAACATGTTTGTGCATGGCCTCGCACCATAAGGGAAGGCCTTTCATCGTCTCAAGAATGCCCAAGCCAAAAATAGACAGACATGACGTTTTGGTTTTGAAACGTCAGAGGAGAGCTCACAACACAGCTAGATCATTTTTCAATATTATGTAAGTTTTCCTTAAGCAGGCGAGTGAAAAACAGCAGATGACTAACAGAGTTTGAACTCAGATCCTATTTGACAACAAACTCATATATGCATGAAATAGACATGAGGCCCACAAATGCCTACATGTAGCTATTCACATGTTCATCCACGTTTGCATCAAGATTGATGCTTGCTCTCCCACATGCCATCCCCAAGAAAAAAAAAGTGCTCATACATTAAAAATTTTTCTGTAATATAATGTATGTAACTCGGGAGTGTCTTACAAGAAAATCACAAATTAGGCTGTCACAACAATAATTAATGGATAATCTGCAATTTTGAAGACAGGAAAATGTCAAGTAGTATTTATTTCACAGAGATAATGTCAAAATTGAAATAATATTGATCCAAAATAATGCAAAAATGTTAAGTTTCAAGTCAAATAACAACAAAAAGTCAACACACATAGCCCAAGCCTCCAGAAACCAGAGCAAGCAGGAGCAATACACCATTTCATTATAACCCACTTACACTTTATAAGATGTGAGAAACTGTGATTCAGATTACGGATTGTGAGTCTACCTCAAAAGATCATCTTGTATTCTTTTGGCCAGTACAACCTAGTTGCTAGTATTAGTAGCAAATGTTTCTACTTCCCTCTAACCTACAAACAAGACCCTTCAGTCCATTTGTCAAAACCAATAATATCAATGATATCATGAGTTCTACAGCTTTGTTAACAGGCTGCGTGGCATGTACTAAGCTTATCCAGTGGTCCACAGTAGGACTGTGTTTCTGTCACAGTCTATACATTGAAATAATGACTTTTGTTTGGTTCAGCACACCAAACATGTTATTGTTGTGTTACCAACTTAGCAGCTGCTTAGGTTACAATACTTTTTTAGTCAGATGCACACTCCTTAATACATTTACAGTTCATACACATCTATTTTAAATTGCAAGTGCCACTGAAATGCACACTCTGGATCCAGTCTCCACCTTCTCTTTGCTTTAAATTATGCAATCTGTCAGCCAGTCATATACTAGTGACAATAGGGATGCAACAGTACTCAGGAAAACTGAGAACCGTTCGGTTCGCCCTCCACAGGACAATCCACCCTTGTGAACTGCGGTATTTTGGTTCTGTAATTGATTTTGTGTTGGTGGCGAAAGGCAAAAGTTCACCCCGCAAGTCTCTCTCTCTGCATGTGAGTACACAGCACGGGGAAGCCACGCCCCTCAGTGAGAGACAGTGACAAAGAAGCAGCTTTAAACTCAACACACATCACAGTACTGCACAGGTCCACCACTTTTCCAAACGCTCATCCGCTCGCACTCGCGTACATTAGATTCGCAACCTGACCCACAATTAAAGACATTGTCTCACTTTTGCCGTGTTTTCACTACATGGTACCAGCTCGACTTGACCTTTTTGCGTTTCCATTATGAAAAAGGACCTGGAATCTGGTACCCAGTACTAGTTTTTTAGTATCACCTCTGCCGAGGTTCCAAGCGATACTAAACCGTGACGTATAAACACTACAGACCACTGACTGGTCAGACAGCTGTCTCTGTGACCCGCCATTTTACAAAAAACAGAAGCAGAAGTTGACAATAAATATAACGGTACATTAATCCACATGATGACAGCCCAAAACTACACCATGGTCAGTGGAGCAGATTCAGTCCTTGGTGGCTGATGTAAAAATTAAGACAACACGCAACAAGCGAGTTTACCAGCAACTCTGAGTAGACGACACGGAAGTAATGCGCCACACTGCTATGACGAACAGGTACTTGAAAGCCGGCAGTATCCTGTAATGGAAACTGTCTTCAGGAATACCTAGTGAAGCCGAGCTGAGTCAAGCTGGTCCCATGTAGTGGAAACAAAGCACTTTGTTCACTTTTAAGTATGTGCGGGTTCCCGACCAGGTACAGGACTCTGGCACACATACAATACCATGACACACAACTACAAGGAAATATGCACAGCAGACAACCATAGCGTTTTTATACTGCCATTTTCTTTTCCATCCCTATGCAGAACAGGAATTAATTTATTTTAAAAAGCCCCCTTTGGTCCTCATGTGTGCATGTGTGTGTTTTATACGACTGTATACAAATAAATGACTAAGAAAGGGTTTTATTGTTCATAGGGTTCTATTATTATTTTATTCAGTACAGTCATAGAATTTGTTCCTACTGTCAAATTCAGTTTTTGTTGACAAGCAAAATAAAAATATAATTTTGGGAGGAAAAAAAATCTCTTTACGCACAAAACATGAACCAAAAACCGTGGCACAAGAACCGAGGTACGGACCGAACCATGGGATACGTGTGCCGTTGCACCCTTAATATGTAATAAATTAAGGTTCCCTATTGTCCCACATAGAGATATTCCTTGTCTGCATTTAGCCCCTCCTATTGCCGTAAAGGGGATTCGTTTAGGAGAAGTGGGCTGCCACTGTGTAGTGCTCAGAGGCCAACCACATGATGACACATGCACATGTACATATTAATGCTGTGATAATGCTGAATCAATCTGTGATCAGAATGATTTTACCCCACGTTTATCACTTTTGCTAACTTGAACATCTGCAAGGCTGATGCTGAACATACAGTGGTATCTGATAGTAGCTGTCAGAACCTGCTCATGTAATGGTAACATTGAAAACATGCAGTGATGAGTTGAGGCAATTCCAGTTACTGTCAGTGGAAAGGCAGCATTATTTACATCTATAGTGCTGTACCTTGTCGGTTAATCTCATTCTGCAGGAGCTCTTCCATTGCTTCTTCTTCAGCAATGTCCAGAGGGGTCTCACCCTCACTGTTGACAACTCCTACACTGGCACCCTGACTGATTAAATACCTGCAACAAAAACACAAATAAAATGTTAGATGAGTGACAACAATAACACTAACAACAATACTACAAATTATCCTGAAAAGGAAATCTAGCTGATAAACAGTGTTAGGTTGAACTCTACGCCTTTGACAGGTTGAAAAGGAAATGAGGTAAAAGCAACTGTCATTTCATTTTAACTGATTAGGAAATAGGTGAAGGACTGGAGCTGTGCAATGTTGCTTTTGGATCATGGCCAACACTGGTTGACAGTAGACAACAGTCTGCATCTCCTGTTTGGCCAGGCACATCATCCTGACATCTCCAACAACTACTAGCGGTGAAAAAGTGCAGATTTTATAGAAAGGGATTGTGGTCAGTAGAGAAGCATTCTCCTTCTGACTTAGGTTTTAACATATACTTTAAAACAAAGGACAATAACTATTTATATATTCTAAAAAGAAAGGCATGTGCTGAAAACTCATATGGCACATATGTCATACAGTGTTGACACAAAAGAGGGTATTTCTAGGTTGTGTAAACAGTGAACACAAGGCATCTAATAAAAGAAAGAGGAGTTTGGATGAGGAGTGGCACAAATTCAGACAGGTGTTGTGTGCCATGGACAAGCAGCGGCGCCTGACACTACACTACTGGCGGATTTCCAACCTTTTCTGTTTTATAGGATGGAAATTCACACAAGACATGAAATAACAATTACAGCCAAAAACCTGTCATTTCTATGAAATAACAGTGGCCAGGTAAGAGTTTTACTAGGGTAGCTAAGACTGTTTTAACAGTTACTGAGTATTGTGTCAATTAGCCTAGTTCATAAAACCGTTGAAAGAATAAACGCAGAACAAGAACCTTACTGTTCTGCAAAATGTTTTGGGCCAAATCCACAAAGAGCATATCTGTTAGTGGTTTTTATGACAATAGACTGAATATTTGTTAATAGAGATGATTTTGAGTCAAATAAATGGAGATCATATTTCTCAACAGTTTTTCTCTGCATGACCTTTCACAGTCAACTCATCTAAAATCATGAAAAAACCAAAGCAGAGCCATAAAACCAGTGTGAGACAACTAAAATAAGCGCTTCACACTCATGATAGCTTTGTGAGTTAACCCTTTACATTTTGTCACAACAGCATCTCTGAGACCCCCGCAATGATTCAAGACAGTTTTAACCATTCAACATCTTGACTTCAGCTGCTTCCAATTAAAGCTGCGGTGAGACTCAGGCCCTTCTCATTAACCCAACACAGCACTTGAAACCCTCTGAGTCCTTGTGACTTCCCTTCAAAAAGGCAACCAAATGACTACAGCTACACTTTAAGGTTTTATATCTTCTTGATACGTTGGTGTTTCCAGAGTTTTTTTAGGCTGGCTTGACTAGGTTTGTGGCTTTGTGGTATAGAGCCCCACTGTGGGATTTCCAACCAACCCTACCATTACATGGCTGTGGTGACACCAGGGGCTTCAAGATACCATCCTGCTTTGCGATTCCTGTTGACGTGAATGGGCATGCTGGGATTCAAATAGGACCAGTGAGAGCTCACCACCCACATCAGATTGCTGGCTTTCTCTCTATGACATGATGTCTCCATTAGTCATCCATATCAGGCCAGCCACTTGACCTTTTCATTCATTATGTGGCAACAAAAAACTTCTTGTTTTCTGTAATACTAGTGCTGTGTTGATGTGGTGGCCAAGCAGCCAACTGAACAGACTGTCAAAGTTTGATAAGTTCACATCATCTGAAGAAACTGTCCAGATTTTTTAATAATACAGGTACCATTCTTTATGTGTATGAAGATAGTATTCTACATATGCATTTATCAAACTGCAAGAGGCAGACATTTTCACGGTATCCAATTTGTACTTGAGTGAAATCTTACTACAGCAAGCAGCACTTGTTACATTTTGGGAAAACATCAATACTGGGGATAAATCTGTGGCCAGGTTCCTGTAATGTAACACACAAGTAAAACAGGTCACAGCACACTCCCAATATGCTGAACAATGAGTACAACTAAGCTTCTTCAGCCCCCTTTAGCCTCTTTGAATATTCTCTGATAACATCACTGTCTTGTGTTCGGCGTCCTATGAACAGTCTTCTTACCTGAAAAGGACTAGGGGCAAGAAAATACTAGTGTGCAACCCTAGAGCCTAATTCCAGATATAGTGGGTGACCCTGATCTCTCCATATTTGATTACATCACTTAACAATGTGTGCCTGAACTATATCAGATTGGCTGCTCCTGCTGCAAACAACATGCAACAAGAATTGTGTGCCACTGAGGATGTCTCCTGCCATATTAATTCTAGCAAGCAATAATTGGCAGTCAGCAAGGACTAACACTGGATTCACAGGTAAACAGCCATTATATCTCATGACAGCAAATCTCATGACAATAAATAAAGCCACCTCATGTAAAACTCAACCATGATAGCCATCACTTGACTTTTGCTTGGAGGTTCCAAGTTAACAGCAACAGTTGGCCCTTTACAGAGCCACCTTATTAAGGCTCCTACAAGGGGCATCCCAGGACTCTAAGTGTATTACCAGTAGTATGAAAAATGGATCTAATAAACTTGGGTACATCATGCACACAAACAGTGCAATGATAACATCTACTGAATCTCAGGTGATGATAAAAGTAAATATGTAAGAATTGGTGCGCACTGTGTGTTGTAAACAATGAAGTTTAGCAACTGATTTCACCATTACAAATGATCTTTATACACATGTCCAAAATTCTGGAAAGAAAATGTTTTTTTAGCTACATAAACTATGTTGCATTGATCTTAATGGCATTTTGTGCTGAATTGCTATTGGTTATTAAGCAGAAGTAGGTCATAGCAGGGGTCACAAACCTTAACATTCCAACCCTGTTCAAATTTTGCAAAAGCCCATCGGGTCTCAAGACTGGGACATCATCTCTCTCTGAACCCCCTCAATGTGTGCCGTAAGATCACCATGTAGTAATGTACTTTTGCTAACCAGTTAAGCTAAAGTCTGCCTCCATGATTATTCATACTTCTAATACATGCTGTGGATTCTATAAGTGGCTCAACAAGGTAAGTAGAATTCTCTGTTGGGCTAGTAAATCTAGAACCTTACCAATTAGCGCGATATTCAGCAATAGCTGAGGAGTGAGCCATCTCTGTCCCAACAGAAGGCAAATATGGATGTTTGAATAAAGAAGCTACAGATTGTAAAATGTGGATGCTTCATAGACATCTTCAACACAGCAGCACAGAAGAGCTATACAACCAGCACAATTTCAAGAAAGTTAGTGTCAGCAATTCAGTATCCAACCAAATTTAACACATGGCCACAATCTCCCCTTCTGTTTCTAAGTTATGGTGTTGAATAATGACCAGAAAAGTGTTTTTACTGAATCCTATGTCACAGTGGAGATAACTTTGATCTTTTGGATATGAAAAATTACTTCACGTCATCATCTTATGCCATTAAACCTTTGTGTTAAATCTTTTTTAAAATGAGTGTATGATTTGAGTTGTAGATATCTGGAATTATTGCCATACGTCTCCTAAACAGCCAAACTACAGTGTATATCTTGAACATCTGTCCAAACTAATACAACACACTACAACGCAGTAGTCAAATGAAATAAATATCATATAATATATAATGAAGTTATATTGAAAGAATAATTGCAGGGAATCCTTTTCACCTTCCTGTCTTCCCTTACAAACCATTTTATTTTTGCAAAACAGAGGAATATTGCACTGAATAATGAACAGAAACTGATTTAGCAAAACATTATCTTGTTAAAATGAAGTTGGCCTTTAGGATATGCAACGTCATAATTTTATCCTGTCCCTATATTTTGTTCTAATAAAAGTATGATTTCTTGTGTTACATCCACTTTGACCATCAAAACTCATCAGTTCATCCTCAAGTCCAAAGGGCTATTTGTATTAAATTTGCAATTCCCTTATAGTGTTGGAGAAATGTTGCAATTAAGAAAAGGGGTCAAGATGAGAGCACACAAACATATGGCAACAGCCATCACATACTTCTACAAAAACTGAAAGAAAAAAAAAAAAAAGGCATCTGAAAACGTACTCTGCAATGTCAAGGTATCCACAGGATGCTGCAGCGTGGAGGGGGATCCAGCCTTCGTTGTCTGGCTGGTTGATGCTGGCTCCATGCTCCACCAGGAAAGTCACCATGTCAACGTTGTCATCTATGCATGCCTATTAGAGAGGGGGAAAAGGGAACACTAGTAAGTCCAATGAAAGAAGTCAACAAGCATCACCCATCTAGATGTATGCATGTTCATGTGTGCACATACATGCACGCTATGTATAAGATCATACCAGCAGGATGTGCTATATTTACAAACAGCAGAGAGAGAGCCTTGCACAGCCTCTGACAGATTGCCACATGCATTCAGAATTGTTGGGGAATTTTGGCAGCCGTAGCGATCCCAAAATGCCTCCACATAGCAGGGGTGCTTGAAATACCACATAGCATAGTACTGCTGATGGAGGCATGGAGGTGCTGTCCCTATATGCTATTAACTTCATAGTAAACATCAGAGAACCAAAATGAAGACACTTCTTTTTAGAAAGCACTTGCTTTTGGAAGCTAACCTTTAAATATAATAACCATAAATAAAATAATCAAAATGCTTCCCAAAACACAATAATATGTTTTCTTCTCACACCAAACAGTTAATTAATCACCAAATTAAATCCACTAAAGTAACAAAACAATAAAAAAAAGTAAAAACCTGTCAGCACATTTGGTATCCTTACTATGCGCTCTCCAGTCCTATCAATCCTAATTATTTTGAACAGTTGCCATTCTTTGGCACCAAGTGGGGGAAAAGCTAGAGTCCTAGAGGTATGACTTTGGTCAGAGCAGACTAAAGCACTCTGAGGCATATCTGAATCAATCAACCACTATAATCATATGTGAAAGACTATCTTAAATGAGAACAATGCATAGGTTTAGTTAATATATCACTGATTCTGTAACCACTTACAACACCCACCAAAATATCTGCATTTCAACAATGCTCAAAAAAAATAAAAAATAAAAAAAAGAAATAAATAATGGACAACTGGGATTTTCTCTCGTAACAACAAAACTATGTAGGATGTTCTTTTTTGCAGATGTCTCTTTATATGTAGGCCTAATCCATATGCAACATTGCCATTAGATATGTGTACATAGAGCTTTTACGGGACCAACGTAGACATTTTTGGACTTCATTTCCTACATTTGTCGACTAAACAGATATTTGTTATTCAGGTATGTGTATGGAAGAACACACAGATCAGCTTTACTTTACTACATGCCTCAGAGGAGCAAGTGGTCAAGGAGGTCACATTTCTCCTAAACATCCAAAACAAGAAGGCATAGGAGAAGCAGTGTGCACTCTTCACTCAGGATAGGACACACAAAAAAGCCTGGGGTTAATAAGTTAACTTGCAACAAAATTCCTAAGTGAAAGGAAGATGTTGCTTGTGGAGTGTTTCTACTGATATACAACCCAGCTAAGCACAGTTTTTAGCAGTTATAAAATGCATGGACCTCTGGAATCATAGATTCACAAATTACGTAAAGACAAATAAAACCAAACTTTGCCCCCTCAACCCCTCACAACTGTCCCTGAACACTGCGCCTGTTTCCCTTGCTCCCCTGGTTGCTATGACAACAAAAACAGTTGACAGGGGAAACAGATACACTCACATTTACACAAACACACATAGGCCTCACGTTCAGGGCACACGACTATCTGGCTGGAATCCTTGTCCAAATTTGGGCCGTGTACAAGCCATACATGGCCAGGGCTGAAGAGCGCCTACAAAGGCCTGACTGAGCTTATCTGGTGGTGCACGTGTGTGTGTGTGTGTGTGGGTGTAGGTGTTCAGACACTTTGACGGTGTTTCCTAAGATGCAGACCGTAGTTGTCAAAATTGGTACATCTGACTTTTTTTTTTTTTTTTTACATGGCAGATGGAAATGTACTCAGTGAAATGTCACCTTCATGAGCTCATGAGTTGTGGGCAATGATGGAGCAACTCGGTCATAAATGATAGCCCCAGTATGTGTTCCTATTCCAAGTACAATGCAAATCTTGTGCTATTTTTACTATGGTATATTGTCCAATCTAATAACACAGTGGCTCAGTGGTTAGTGCTATCGCCTCATTGCAAGAATGTCCTGAGTTCCAGTCTCAACCAGGGCAGGGCCTGTGTAGAGTTTGCATGTTTTCCCTGTATTTGCCTGATGTGCAACACCCAGCATTTAAGCAGTTACCGTTTGGTTGATTTGACAGGTAGTTTTGACAAGTAGTCTGTGATGCTGATGCTAAATCCATATTTTAATCTGTGCTGTAAAATGACATGGAATAGAGGACTGTTGAAGCTTTTTATGTCTCATCTGAAAACTGTCCTCCATACCCTCAACTAAATCCTCCCCCTCAGTCATATTCCACACACTTATTATCTCTTCAAAGTCTTCTCCTTTTCTAAGAATGGAAACAAGCCCCTTAAGGCAAACTCAGTGCTGGTGGATGTGACCTCCTTCCTCAGTGCGTCACCAGTCTTCAACGACTGGCTCCGCCCAGAAGCTACTGGGACCCAACAAAGGTAATCCCTTAATGGCAGTAATTGTCTATGGGTGACAGGTGCTAGAGTTTGGAACTGTATCAAGAGTGCGAAAAGTGCTGTGACAGAGGGACGAGAGAAAGAGGAGCATCACTTTTGCCTAAATATCACCTGTGTATGTGATATGGGGGCAGCAAGACAACAACAGGCCTTAATGATAGCAGAAAATATTTCTTCATGCTCACTCTCCTGATATTTATTCCTATGGTTAACATACTTTTGCAAAGATACAAGAATTTCCATCCAATCACAGGCAAAGCAATCACGAATGGTAGTCGAAGGGGCTATTAAAGGAGTGATATTTTGCTTTTTTAAAATGGAATTAGAGCTGCAGAATATATCATTTGAGCATCATCATCGCAATGTATGTGTGTGCCATAGTCACATCGCAGGTCCTGCAATGTAGGAGGCAAATGAACTCGACATGTTCTCATCTAATTTCAAGGGTACCTGACACACACTGCATGCAGTGAGCCACCAATCACAATCCTTCTTAATCAGTTTGCCCAAGCAGACCACGCCCCTGCACATGGAGTGAGTCGCTGGTAACAACATTGAAAAATTAGCAACAAACAAAAGAGAATTACCGAAAACAAAGACTTAGTGCCAAAAAGAAAAGCAATGTCAGTTATCTGGAATTATTTTGGCTACAAGAAGGATGATACTGAAACACGTGTTCTGTGTCGACAGTGCCTTGTACCTGTCACCACAATGAAAGGAAACACAACTAATTTGTTTGACCATTTACGTCGGCACCACACAGCTATTATATCCTCCTGAATATTTTTTCATATCGCAGGGTTAAAAAAAAAAAAAAAAAAAAAAAAAAAAAAATCACAATGTCAGGTTTTTCCAATATTGTACAGCACTAAATGCAATTATGCATTTTAAAACATTTCCCTGTGGTCTACATAAACTATTAATGCTATGCTTGGGTCTGAATTCTTCATCAATTCAACTCCACAGGTCCATCTTCAACACTATTTAAACTGGGACCTTTAAATGCAAATGAGACACTTCACACCCCACCCCCTCCAGGTTGTTGACTGTGCTGCTCTGTCCTGTTCAACCAACAACTGAACGTTTTTGGTAATTGGCTCGAAATTTGGACATATTTTCAATATAGACTGCAACTGCTGCTGCAAACAAACAATTATGGCATATTCGGAGCAATGTTAATTGGAAGTCTGGACCTTATATGTGCAAATGTCATGATGTAACTAGTTATAGACGTAAAAAATTACGGAAAAATTAAAACAGGTTGTAGAAATCCACTTGATTTTTGCCAAAATTAATATAAAGATAGCTTTGCAGCATCTGGAGGGTTCAACTTCAAACTTTTTGAACTATTAGGGTTCAAAGACACAAATAAATATACCAAAGACTACTAAAAGTGGGTTTAGCAAAATATGACCCTTTAACTGAAGTCATACTAAGAAATAATAAGGGCATACTTATGTCTCACACACCACAATCAGCCTCTGAGTGACATATAGGATCTGTACTCTGCTTGCTGTGAAAGATTTCTAATGAGTCACTCTCAAGCAGACATGTTGCCATTTAAACCTGTTTGGCCAGTGTTTCTGAGAGGGGGAGAAGAGTGGAGGCCTTGTCAAGCATGAAGGTAAGAAGATGCATGGTGCTAGACAATAGAAAAAAGAAGAAAAGCACAGCAAAAATATCAAACCAGAGAATTTTAGAGTAAGTTCAACACCAAACCAAACAATACCTCCAATTCCAAATAAAGAATTCAATATTAAGCTACACCTCGCATACATGCCTGACATACTTGAATGTATAAGGTTTTAATTTATCCTTGGGGTAACCCAGTTAAACATGAATTGACAAAGCCAGGCTTGCTGCAATGACAGAAAAAAAAAAAATCTCTGGATGCCACAGTATACTGAACATTTTATGTATCCTGACTGTGTATTCGGCAGGACTACAAATGTGTCCCTGCCACCATTTCTGATAAAAAGGTCCTCTAATGGAAACTCAGGCTTCTGGGAAGCTGACGTAACGCAAGGAAAAAAAATCAAGTACTAACCTAATCAATAGACACAGGATGTTCCATTTGATTGGTCGATAGAGTTTAATGTACGCCGTTTAATGTGCAGCCAGCTTCTGAAAAGAGCTCTGTCTGTCCATTAGGTTCTGTGGTATGTGTTGAGAAGTCTAGTAGACATGTAATATGAAATAAACAGATATAAAAAAAAAAACTCAGTAGGGGCCGGCTGGTGTCAAATATCCTATGTTGTCCTATGAGGATATTAAAAAAAAAAAAAAGTAAGAGTGCTTTCACACAGCGTACTCGAGTCCGTACCCGAGTACACAACGTACCCAAGTCCGCTTAATTTTGTCCATGTGAATGCAACCATTCTGTGCTCGAGTACCATGCCCGAGTCCAGTTGAGAAGGTGGTCCTGGGTCCGAGCCACCCGTACTCCAGCACGGTATGATACCATGTGAATATGATCTGTGCCCAAGTCCGGAAGTGACCTCATCACCATTCCGACAACAGAAGTGGATAAATCACCACACCATGAAAACATAAACGGTGTTCCCGTTGTCTCTTTAAAAAGCCTTGGATCTGTGTGGCACGGGCTCATCTTGTCGACCTAACCACTCTGATATATCAGGGACAACGAAGATCACTCTTCTTCACTTTGCCTCAAACAGGCTAGCAGATAGGTAAGGGTTTGTCTTCTTCTGACTTCCGCATTTGTTGGAAAGCGACAGAATTCCCTCCACACCGCCACCAACTGTTTCGGCCCTGTAGCACCCATTCATACTTGGGCACAGGCTGCGGTACGCGTGTGTGATCGCAACATCTGTGGGAAAGGTGTGAACATACCCAAGTACAGTACGGACTCAAGTACGCTGTATGAATGCGCCCTAAGACTATTCTAACTCACAGGGAGACACTGAACACTGAAATAAGTTTCAAATCAGGTTGATGTCAGATTTGAGTGCCGTTAATGAGAAACACCATTATGGATTCATTGTTTATATGATACAAATGCACAGTGCAGCAGGATCCAGCAGTCGAGTTTGATCCTGGTAGTTGTGACAGTCCACTTAGTATCTAATTTCACAACACAGGGCTCATCTTTTCCAGCTCAACAAAACATGGACTCTAAATCACTAAATGTGTCATCTGTACTTATAAGCTGGTGTACTTTGATGGGAGCACATTAAAATAAACACAATCTGTCACTGGAAGTCAGCTTGTATTTGTCCCAAAGAACTAGCCTCAAGCACCACTTTATGAACAAGCAGGAAAGACAAACCTGTCCTCTTAGTCAGCTACGATTATTAACTTTTAATGTAAGAAAAAATGTAAAACACAAATACTGGCCAAACAATAAAAAAAAAAAAACAGCGTTGGTGTATGCAAACATTATGAGACTTTACCTTGCTCGATAAAAACAACAGTCAAATCCTGATTTGTAAAGGTTTTAAGATGGCCTTTATGAAAACAAAGGCCTTCCTCACAAACTCCAGACAGGGCTGCTTACAGGCACTATGAACAGATTAACTCAATAAAGTGCCCCACACCAGCAGAGTTAAATATGGTGAAGATTAGAACAGAAACAATACAGTGCCATCATATAGACCTCTCTAATCCTAAAATAATATGGAGGAATTTAAGCCTTACTCCCTGCTAGTGGTGCAAAGAAGATGGGCTAAGCCATTCTCAGAGTGAGCCCAAAAATGCACACATGACATGCACCTCAGAAAGGACGATGGTTTGTCACCATGACAACAAAGCCAAAAGGAGAACATGAGTTCAAACCTTGTCAGGCTTTTGGAAGAAACATAAATAAATAAAGAAAAGACTTCATTTCAAAAGCACACAGGGGTTGCTCAGACAGACCCTGAAGACAGCATAAAAAGGAGACTGCTGTGTGGCAACATCTAAAAACTAAAGTTGAAAGGAACATCTTGAAATGCTATCTTAGGCACATTCAAATTAAGTGATTCTTCTCTATCACAAAAAACAAGAGGACTGTAACGACATGAACTATATAAAGTTATCTAACAAAGTTACTTCCTTCTGACTAGATGGCTTGACTGCACTGAAGTTCATACCACATCATGTTGGAAATTTACATCTGCCTCTTTATTCCCTTACAGAAGGGAGAGATAAAAACAGATACAAGACTACAAGATTTGTTTATTAACTTATCAGAGCACAGAACTATAAGCACCTACCACTACTACACTAGTCATCACAAGCTTCGCTCTTCGTTAACATGAAATTAACTCATGAGTCTAGTACATCCTTAGTCACACAGACAATTCTGATACCTCAGCTAAAGAACGTGAAAAACTAAACCCTTCTTGTTGTGATAAATGAGTTTAACCATGGCTGCTGTGTATACAAGGGGTAGGTTTATGTTAACTGGCCTTTTATGCAAAGAGCTCCAGGCTTAATTTAGCGGCACTCTAGATCAAGGAGGCACTCTAGAACCCTTCCCCTCCTTGACTTCCTTTAGTAGCACCCCAAGATGGCCAATTTAAGCACACTGCAGAAAGCTTGTGTATGTTTTAGAGCCAAGATTGACAGGAATTCTACAGCATGGGCAGCCAGGACAGCATAGTGTGTTCATAGCTTCACTATATTCAATGGCAACAATATTATTTGATACAGTACAGAAATTATACACATATATACTATTGGCCAAATAAACGAAAGGCTGTGGTAGACTGACAGTATCAATAATTCACAAACTGCACAAATATATACCACCCACAATATAGGTTAAGAGTCATAATCAGAAGCAGAACAGATTAATACTCACCAAGGGAAGTGATAACTGTCATTTTTAAGTTTTTCTTTTATAATTTATGTTACTGTTGTTTCACGTTCTGACCATAAAAAAAACATCAAAACCATAACTTTAAAAAAGACTTTAACTTTAAAAACAATGATAATTTGACAGTTAATGTTATACTTATTGATAGACTATTATGAAAAATCAACAACCCTACCTACCCCTCATATTCTTTAAAAACAATGTACAAATATTTCTCCAAGATACATAAGAACTGGTTTAAGCGTCGTGAAAACAAAACTAAATTTGTAATCCTTTGACCCTACCCCAAAAATGAATTGTAAATAGATAAGAACATAATAAAAATCAAGCCTGACATGATTCTTAACATTTACAGTACAAAAACTAGACAAAACTAGCCATCAGAAGCGACAGCTAGGGGTATATCCCCGAACGCCCCAAATCCTTAACTAGACAGCTATGATGTCATGACGTGAGGCATCCCCAGGTCATGACCTTTTATTTGCACTTGATTTGAAGTCCATCAGACAAATAGCTCCAGAGATATGAACAAAAGAGTGTTTAGTGATTTTAAACTTTTGAGCGGCCCCTTGTGGGTAATCTAGAAATGGTAAATCGTCCAAAATCGAATCAGTTCTTCCTCTCCATGATATTCATTGATACAGAAAATATGGAATTTCTAAACCAAATATTTTTCAAGTTATCGCGTTCACACGAAGGATATCCGGTGGCGGCGGCGGTGTTTGGCCCAAAAACATAATATCCCTGAAACTCCATTCCGGGAAATAAAAATACACTGGATAAGTGAAGTAATACATAAACCTCTATATACACACCCATGCATTACACCCTGTATATAGTTTTAACATTCTTAATAAGATACACGATATTTCTCATACTGTTGATTTTTTTTTTTTTTTTTTAAAATCAATAACACAATCAAAACAAATATTTTGCCCCTGAGTGTTATTGGTCTGTACACATAGTTTAGGTTTGGGTCATATTTGTCATTGGTAGTGAAAGGAATTTTGTTTGTGGTGCCCAAAACACTGAATAATGACATTCTCAACTCAACAGCGATGACTTTCCAGAAACAATGGCCAGATTCCTCCTGATAATCAACAGACTTCAGTGTCAAAACTTTTTATTTTGTTTAATTCTGGAAAAAACAGCTGTGATCAGAAATCTGCACAGATATGGCAGTAGCTTCCGCAGCAGTCACTGAATGTAAAAATACAGAAACAACAAATCAAGAAGTTATCACAGGGATGAAAGGAGGGCAGCTGTTCAAACCCACAGACCTCAAAAGATCTGAGCCACTCTTACTGCGATTGTGATCAGGAGTTTGGCTTGGATCAAAGAGGACACAAATCCATTGCCGACACTGTACTTTTTACAAAACCAAGACTATGGTGTGTGGATAAGAAAGGTAATACAACTCTATTTTCTCCAAGAAAGCAAATAAAACAAGTTCATAAAAAATTAAATTCACTTGATAATTTTTGGCCTCCCTTGCAATTGTCTGCTGCATTCAGAGAAAACTAGCGTCATTTTCCATTTTATGTGTGAGAGAAGAGGATAACGGCCAGACATTGTAGTCTCTGTCGGGAAACCCAAAACACTACTACTCCTATTTATTACGACACAAGCTTTTAAACACTGCCAGCACAAACTAAAAACTTCTTTTTTAGTTTTTCAACTTAATGTCTTGTATATTAACTCCAGCTACAGCATCCATATTTAAAGCTCAGTAAAACAAAACACATTATATGTTGTGTTTTGCATATGACTGTAGACAACAAAGTAGCTTCTTCTGGATCTCAGAACTGGTCTCCCTGTTGCTTTACTTTTCACCCTCCCCCTCTAGTAGTATAACTTTGCTCTGAAACCACCTAGTCAGTAAGCAGAAAGGCCCTGGACTAGCATACCAGTGGAGAAATTCCCAGATAAGTAATACTCCTAGCCTTGGGGCTTCAGGCATCAGCACTCTAGCCACTCCTCATAGGCTACGTCATCAGCTCAGAAGCGCGCAGCCACTTCCACAAAAGGAATTCCTTCTTACCGCCTGCATGTAAGTATGAGTGCGTTTGTGTACTAGAAAGAGAGGGACTGGAAATAAAATGAATTGACTTTGTAAAAGAGAATGAAAGTGTACTAGTGAGAGAGTGTGTAGTGGGAATGATCATTCTGTAGTGTACATAATGTGTAAGTGTGTGTTTACACCCAAGACAAAGAGCTCAGAACTCCTGTGCATTTGGCAGGGTTCAGGAGGCCAGAGGGTATGAGGGGGAGGGTTAGACAGCTACAGGGCAACCAGCTGGGTCCCTCCACTAGATGAGCCCTGTTGGGAGCTGTAACCAGACTAAACACACACACACACAGCCTCTGCCTTCAGTGCTCTTGCTGGTGCTGCTACAGCTACTGAGGACGACCATATATGGCCCTGGGATTCCCAAGGAAAAAGAAGAGCAGGATTGAGGAAGAGGGGGGTGAAAATGCCGGCGAGATTGTAACTGTATGTTTCACCTGGGCTTTTGCTCAGCAGCCAAAACAATAGCCCCACTTAAGAGCCAAGTTTGTTTCCATGTGAGGGGTCCAAAGGCAAGAGGGGGCACCACAAGGGGAGAGGCAGAGAGGTCATATAACTATGGAAAGATGGCAGAATACACCCTCTGTTGATATTTCCATATAATAGAACCCTTATGTGGAGGCTACTAGTCACAGGACAGTAGATAGCTCAGTCAGCAGGCACTGACAGCCTCTGCTAAACAGGCACTGAGTCTGGTTGGGGGGGGGCCCCCCCCCCGCCCCCCCGTGCACTGGCACTGTGTCACTGCTGCTCATACCAACAAGCTCTGAACTCTAGAGGTTAGATGGATAGTGCATATGCCAGTGCATGCCCTGCAGGCACTATAACATTCTATGGCCATTACCAGCACAAATATGGATCATTATCAGAGTAACGATAATGCTGCGGTTGCTCGTACAATTTCACACAAAATAAAAAAATATATATATATTTTTGACTGACCAAATTAAGATGAATATACATGCTTTTCATCTACAAAACAGAAAGTTCAAGTAAAATGCAGCCAATGCCAGTACTTTCAATAGACAGAGGACATTTATCATTGAGACCTAAGTTATGCTATATATGGATAAAATGGTATACACAGATGTCATGTCTGAAATCTGCATTTTATTACACACAGCGGAGTACACAGCTGTTAGTTGTGTGCATGCTTGTTTGTACATCTTCGTTGGTCTAGCTGCGGTGATAAAAGCAAAGCTAGTGGAAGAAACAGGCTCACTAGTGGAGCCTCAAAGAGGAAATGAGAAAAATAAACAGCAACTTCCTGTTCCTCTCTTGACTGAAATCTCCAACACCCTGATCCCTCCTACCATCACCACATCAGTGAGGAAAGACCAGCAATAACCCTTTTAGGCATGAGCTTACAACTACACAGCGTAGGGCATCTTTCACTCTGAGACACAGGCCAATACAGCCATGTGACCGTGACAGAACAGTGACCGTGTACGAAAATAGTTGATGATCAGTAACTGGCATCAATGCAGTGACGAAGTGCAGATGCCTAAAAAGCAGATGTTACCAGGTTGTTCCTATAACAGTATGGAGACTTAAGCACTGCACACAAACTGTTTTGGGTATGTAAGTCAATGATAAGCGCATCAAAACCAAATGACCTTTCCCAGATCCAACTGTAGTTCTGGTCCCAAATATACTTTTTTAACAAGTTTTGTCTTAAATTTTTCATCTATTAATAATCCACACAAATATATGACCTCCCAAACAGCGATGCACTGATGTATCGGATTGGCATCAGTATTGGCTGATCTGAGAGAATACTGAAGAAGGCATTCAGGCTACAGGGTTGATACGCATTTTTCATGGTCAAATTCAAGCACTTTTCAAGTCAGCTTTTAAGGGTTATTTTCAAATTTTTCCAGCACAGCACCTTATTGCTGTGGTAAAATACATATCTACAGGAATACATATACTCAGGATTATTTTTTTCCCTTTTATCACAATGATGTACATTGTATTATGCTATAAACATCTAAAATGATGCTTCATAATAGCAAAATGTAAAGGAGAACACAAAGTTTTACCAAAAAAAGGGAAGACACTTAACGTTCTTCAGACACACTTGCACAGAGCCAAAGATTGAGATAAAAATGTACCTGGAGTCAGCCTGTGAGCACCTGCTAATTTTCTTTTTTGACATCAAGTTTTATTTTTCAAAATGTTCCACCTCTCTGTAAGTAGCTTTGGCTTGGTATTTAACCTGGCAGAGTTCACATGAAAAATAAAGAAATAAACCATATTACAGAGTTATAATTGCAAGCACTTTCAAGAACTTAAACTAAAATTCAAACACTTTTCAGACCTTGAAAACACAACATGGAAAGTCAAGGATTTTCAAGGATTTCAAGCACCTGTATGAACCATGCATATATGATATCTTTTCACCAAGAGCAGTGCTAGGCCTATTTATCCGTCATGTGATATTAAAGGTTTTTTCATAAATCTGTAGGTTTGAATCTGTGGGCAGATAATGTGATTACAGGCTGAAAAACCTTAAAACTGAAACTACGTTTCTTATTCACATAATGAAAACTTCTTTGATGAGGGGATAAATAAAAATATATATATATATATAAAGAAACAGACAGTAACACCACTATTTGCACCAGCTGTCAGCCAAGATGATATATGCAATATATGCATCCTTACTCTCAAGCCCATTTCACAAACTGATAAATAACCCCAGTTATCATGTGTAGGCAGTCAGAATATTGCAGATTGATTAAACTATCTAATCTAACAGCAGTCAGTCATCATCATTTTTTGTCCACTGAAGAACAACATCCAAATAGAACACTTATGATTGTCAAGAGGTGAGAATTTTTTTTTTTTTTATTTCCATTTATGATGATCTCAGCACAGTATTGTTGTAATGTCTTTATCCTCTACACAGCATCCTGAGAGGTTGTGGTTCATTAATTATTCATTTAACAGTCTGTTAACATCTGAGCTCAATCAGACTCAGTGACCTGACATTTATGCTCTATAAAACATGTGACTCATATTGAAAACATTGTAATGACTTTTTCATTACAATGTTCTGCTAGACTAGCCTACATGCAGGTGTCTTTTTTTGCAAATAGTCTTATTTTCAAAATGTGCAGAAAAAAATACAACCTGTATTTCAACAGAATTAGTTGATTTCTTTAATTAGAATAGTATGCCACTGCTAAAGATGCTTTTGACAGATAAGATTATGGTAAATGTGTTAACTATGTGACATTGCAGTGGCTGCAAATTCTAATGCTCATCTTATCTACCATCCCAACGGGCAAGCAGTGAAACTGATTGTCCTGAGCAGTGTTGACAAATAAATCTCATTTTCATCGTCGTCATTAATATAACAATTCAGTGAATCCCAAGACGCCTTTCAGTTACCCTGCAATTAATAGGTGATCAATTTGGTTGCAAATATTTCCATCTATTCATTACATGTCTTCTTATAATGTGCAAGTAAAGATACATTTCTAGATAACAGAAAAGCAAGGATTTCTGATTGACACGCCAAAGTACTAAAGACTGGTCCTAGCCCATTTTCTGGCACTGCCTATTTACTGCCAGAGTACTGTTCATATGCATTTCCTCACAAAAACACTACACGGCACCCCATTAATTCATTCAACATCATAGTCACTCTTGAAAAACAAAACTAAAGAATATATCTTGAAATTATGGCTTTTAGCTGTTAATCAAATTGCTGTAATATAAGGTGGAAGCCATAACTGACAGTGTATGCATGTCACATTATGCTTAGTCCATTTTAGTAATAACAAGTCTACATTTTGGTTTGTGGGACAGCAGCCATGTTTTAGCCTCTTGTTTTGTCATCTAAAGATGCAACCATTTTGAGAGTAAACAGAAAGAATGTAACCTCACCCTGCGCAGACAACAAATTGACATGCGCTCTTTGTCTTAATTGTACTAGCTGCTCTGTAAGACAATGAGGAATTCACAACCTCTGTTCCAGGTGTTTTCAGTTCAAAAACAGCTCATAAAAAAACACTCAGCATGAGACGTGTGACTGCTGCCAAGCAAACAACAGTGGGATGGCTTTAAGAAGACCTGGCTTAAGTAAAAGACAGACACTATTTGCCACAGGACAGGAAAAAAAATGAGCTGAAGTCATCCCACAAACATTTCACAGCAGGTCAATACTATGCACTGCCTGGAAAAGTGGGGGCAGACTAAAAAGCAAGCGGTAGGTATTAATCTGTGAAAGCACCTGGCAAGATTTTTCTTCAACCTCAAAATCCTATGATGTAGTGAAATACCCTGACGCATAAGAGATGAGCAACAAGGAAAGACGCACACACACTGACGTCATCAAAACACATTTAGCAAACGGAGATAAAACATGGACAATTTGGTTCAACATCAAAATGTACTTAAAGCTGCTTTCCTATGACAACACCATGACTTCACTGCAATAATATTGTAGCATTAAGTGTCTGATGCAGCACAACATAAAATGTAGTATGGGGCAAGGTCAAGTCCATGTCTACTGGGGTGCAGTCTAGTCTGCTGAGCCCATATACGTGGCAGCAGGTTTCCTCTACTAAGGAATTCTCCTTACGACCCCGGGTGAACCAGTTCTAACCTGCAGCAACACTCATTTGAAATACTTTAGAGATCCTTTATTCCTGCAGATCCTCTGGAGAGGATGCCTCAAGCATTTTATCCTGATACATCTTCTCTAAAGACATTCATTTGAGATGCATATCATTAATTTAGGTTAAGGTGGCTCAAGCCTTTTGCAATTTTACAAAAAGAAAATGTACAATTCTTTCAAGAAAGGTTCAATTGTCAAGAAGTTGAACTTGCATACCATATTCCTTAAAAACAATGGCCTAGACCTTTATTTACCTCCGCTGCAGATGGCACCAGGTTTTTATATGAGCAAGGTTTCTACTAGCAGAAGGCCTTTATTTCTGGTAGTCCTATTTGGTACTAAGCCCCGCTGCCGTTTGCAATGTTAAATATAATATAAAGTGCTTTTCTCCAAATAGAGTTCTTCATTAACCATTACAAAACTAGAGAACAGAGATCATTCAATGCTTAAATTGCTTTTATTGTATAAATGTTGTTTTCCTGTCACACTTGTTTCTAACAAAATAAACTTGTAAGTTGCTGTAAGACACATCCCTGAAGTGATACTGGACAATGACACTTCAGGTGAGTGATGTGGTGTGTTGATAACAACTTCATTATATTGTTGAAAGTACCCAATTAAATATGTAGATGTGAACGTCATGCTTAACTGGTAAAACAATACATGACAGGCACCACAAGTTTGTGCATATTATTTTTTACAAAGCCTGTAATTGAGAACCAGCTTTTATTCAAGTGTGTCAACCTCAGCAACAGCTAATATTAGAGAACCAGTTTGTAAAGGATTCTCAGTTTTGATTTGAGGAAATAATGTAATACATTTATTGTATATGGTTGTTTTATAAAAAATATCCCTTGTTCAGTAACTACAAACCGAGGCTTCAAAGTGGCTGTCTATTTCAAAAGGTAATTTTGTTCCGTAAATGTAGTCTTCAGGGAGACAACGCAGACATGTCACAATCAGCAGATGACCTGGCATGTTGTGAAGCATTGGCGCGCAAACACCACCAGAACTTCCTGCTGTTGATTATGGGGTTGGTAGAGAGGCTGAATGAAAAGAGTGAGAGAGGCCAGCCTGACAATGACAGACCTGCCAATTATACACAGGTAAAATGTGCCTCTTCTTCAGTTCTAAAATTAACCCCCTCAGTCATCAAGCAGACTGAAGTTACATTAGTGCTTGTGTTCACCACTAACCACAATTTAGTACTGGGTGATCTATACTGCCATTTGAGAAAATTATGTTCAAGCAATATCCTCACACGTTAGGAAATATTCACTGAGCCAGCTATTCTCACCAAGGTTTTCATGTACCCCAGGGGGTATTTCTGTCTGTAAAGGAGACTTGACACAAATATAATATAAACCCACATATATTTATCAAGAGCAAAACCAACCACATATGATTACAATCCAATGCCATACTGGTCATTAGTAAGTGTAAAGTAAATAACTTGTAAAATCAGTTGAAATTAGATGTTAGTTGTATTCAGGGGTGCAAACCAATAGTGAGCTAGTTACCTGGGAGGTTGATACAACTATTCAAATATTAAGCAAAAGTCTTTCATATAGTAGACTTAAAGAATAATAAATGTTAAGAAGGGTTAAACTGTTAACTTACTCACTACTAGGAATGCACTGATACCATTTTTTTTTTCAGACCGAGTACAAGTACTTTCATTTGATTACTTGGAGATACCAAGCACCGATATGAGTACTTAATAATACCATTACAGTTCTTAGTTACTTTTGAAAATGTGTTTTATCGTCATTGTCATTAGTTGGACAGTAACAAAGTGCTGCTAATGACATTTAATGCGTTCGAATGAGCCTTTTTCAATCAATCCACCAGAGGGCGCTACTCTTAATTAACTATACTTGCCAAATACCACAAAGAAGATTTAAGTTTTTTGAGAAGAAGAAAGTCAATAACAACAAACATGGCGATGACAGAGGAGGTAATGCTAATGTGGATGCTAATGTTGATATTGATGAGGGTAGTTGTCATAAATATGTCAGTAGTTTTTTCACTAACTCACACTGTCGCTCTTTGAAAAGATCCACTACCTCCACAGTTCCTGGTGGTAGTGCTTCACCGTCTGGGTTTGTACAGAGCCTTATAAGATAATATGATGATCTTTATATGGCTCTGACTATGCATCCGCTAGCTCCCGGAAAACGGACAGAATTACAAACGAAATGTATGCAGAGGACGGACAATATGCTCCATCCGTATCTGTGTCTTTAAGGTAACTTGCCGTCAGCGTTACTTTTGTCACCATCGTTTATTTTTAAAAATCTCCACCCTGCTAACATTACTCTTCAGCAGCGTACCTGCTGCACTGTGAGGTGAATGTCACACTGCCGTCAAGTAGTATCAGTGTGGTTGTATCAGAGCACTTTTACGAGTACGAGTAGAAGTACAGGTGCTCGGCACTGGACCACTACCAGTATCGGTGCATCCCTACTCACTACAGTTTGATGTAGTGTGTAAAACACAAGTGAAACCTGCATGTGAACAACTACAGATCTTTAATGTGTGGGGAAAGGGTCTAGAAACTGCATTTCATTCTCAGTTCACAGCAAAAACAGAAAGTTGCATGAAATAATAAAAGCAAAGCTATTATACATATGTGATGTTGTAACTCTAACACATTTCTATCACAAAATATATAGCAGCAAAATGAGATGTGACTGTACATTACTCCTTATGTGATTTGATATGGTTAAAAATACATTTTTCAAGATCAAGCAGAAAATATACCATTTACTGAAAATACTTTTGATATCTATATATCACGTATATCCCTTATGGGAAAATGCAGGAAAATTAACCAGCAAGTTGTAGTTGTAAGTTTACATTTAGTGTATGGTCCATATGTGCAGAACTTAACAGGCTAGTAAGGGGTACTAGAGTTTACATTATCTAATTTCACTGTGAGATTACACCAAACAACAAATGGGAATCACTGCGTAAACCTAGACTGAACTCAAGACCTCTTCTGTTGAGGCCATAGTAATTTGCTTGCTGTCCTCTGAAGACTGTAATGATGTTTAGGAAACTGATTAGTAGAGAAAATTATGAATAATGATACCAAGATACTAAAACAAAATTTAAGAAAATGAAATTATCAGTCTGTGTAGAGCACATCATTCAGAACCAGAGGGAATAAAGATGGCCAATTTTTCTAGGCCAGCTCTGGAAATATCAACTACACACAGGAAGATGACATGAAGCGAAATCATAACTGATATCATTTTATTACAGAAAGTAAAATAAATAATAAAACAAAATTCAAGAATAGGCTGTTTGGTCCAGACAAAGAAAAGTACAATTTAGGCCATCTCGATTCAACTGTATGAATTATTAAGTTGTATCTTAATGTATTCTGCAGCATGTTAGACATGCATGAGCAGCAGCTGCAGACGACTGCTACTGTATGGCAGACAATAATAATAACAAAGACGCTGAGAGCCTTGTGCAACCTTTTCCAGGAAAAGCAATGTGAAAGCAGGCATTTTCTGAAAGGGGCTTATATCAAACTGCTCAAGACCATACAAGTCCTACTGTTAAGCATGGAAATATCTTACCATTAAAACCTCATAATACTATTCTGTTACTGTTCTATTCAACAACACCATTTACTTTGATGTAGAAACTGTAGCCCATGTACAGTTCTGGTGATGTCAGCTGAAGAAAATACTAAGAGACTTGATGCATGCATACAACAAATTAAAAAAGGCACTCCAGCTTTAGACAGAGCCACCGGACACCTCTACACACCAAAGCATTCTATGTACTTTCTTCAACAAAATGGTCAAGCTCATCAGATCAAGTTGCTAGTATGATGACACCCAAAGAATAGACCACTTGTAGTATTACATAGACAATTTAATGAAATGCCACTTATCAATGTCGAGCTGAAGGATACCAGAACCTAAGCAAAAAGGTTTGAGGTAGTATATCAACTTTATCAAAATTGCAGTAGGCTCCCTGGTTCTACACATAAGAAAAAGATCACAGTTACAACTCGGAGGTTTATTTATTAAAGCTTTGAGGCAACAATGTCATCTAACTCTCAAAATATGGAAGTTAACAGTCATAAGACATTAGGGTTATTATCCAGTAGGGATTAGTCATTTGGATTGTGATTTATTTTGCACATACAGATATAAAACAGTCAATGGATTTTTGTATTTGCATGATTAAAACACAATATTGCCACTACTTCCAGTATGGATTTAATTTTGGCATCAAAATAACAATCAATGCCTGGATACATTGGTTAATTCAAATAAGGTTTATCATCGAGTAGATCATCAAGGTAAGATCCTAAAACACAGCTCTTGATAAAACTTCTCATATGTGCTGTGTAAACTAGTAGAACAGGTGAGATGCCGTGGTACTGCAGTGTGATGCACACATTTTGCCTGTCTCAGTCTCTCCACCTGAGATGGCAGGATTTTCTCCCTTTGGGCACAAAGACAGAAGGCTTTGGGTCTGTAAGAGGATGCCACAATACCATTTATAGGAGAGTCAGAACATGTCAAAGCCATTTTTTTTTGCTCCTCTCACCAGCCAACTGCAAGTCACAGGCACAGCTGAGAATCCTGGGATCAAGACTGTAGCAAGATCCACAGCAATTATGTAATGTGTTAATATGACTGATGCTGTTCTGCATAAAAAGAAACACAAGTCATCTGAACATCTTCCACCACATGTTCTGCAATTGTTCCATTACAAGATTCATGGAGTTGATTCTCATTTCGAACTGCTGAGCACTGCCAAAGACAGTTTCTCTGTTCAGTCTGTTATGCAACTCCCACTCTGTACATGCAAATCCACCAACACAAGTGACTAGCAACCTTCCCTGAGTCGTTGTCATGGAGACAGTGCAAGATAATGTTCATAGACTCAGGGCCATAATGAGGGTGTGTAATGTCAACAGACCAAACTCATTGTAAAACCTTACTCTGACATGTTAAGCTGAGTCCTGTCACCTTGGTCATGGGGATCAGCAAAGGCTACAAACACTATGGAAAAAGTTCAGGTGTGGGTCAGCAAGGAGATTTTCTTGTGTGAAGCGACAAGCCTTGGTTACTTCCATACTAATTGCCTTGATGAAGCTCAGTAGGCAACAGTCAGCTGGGCCTTGGCATCGTATGGCGAGACGCAAAGCGAGAGAGAGAATGACTAGAGGGGAGGGGTTTAAGTGACAGCTGAGGAATGTCTGCTCTGCTCTCTCTTTGCCATGGTTTCCAACGACTGTCATGTGAGGAATGCATGGGCTAGGACGACAGGACTTGGAATGCTACCCTCTGAGACAAGTTTAGCCGCTGGGATCTCCGCTTGTCTACTGAACCCCCCGTTCACTTATGTACCCTCTGTACTGTCCACCTGACTCATAGAGTCTTTGTTTGGGTAAAGTAAATGTGCCAATTATGACAAAACAATGCAGTTTTTGTACTTATCCCATACTACGGTTTACATGCTTTATGAAAACAATTATTACAAAATAATTAATTAATGATACCCTTCCTCTACACCTTCAACTAAGATGTTTTCCACAGGCGGTGAACATGTACAGCCCTTTTAATAAAGCCTACCTCTTATTCTGTCAACCACTTTCTCGAAAAAGTCTCCATTCTGATACTTACAAATGCATACATCTAAAACTCTGTTGACATGGATGTCTCTCATAAGTTTTAAAACTATGTGTATTTTTTTTCCTCCGACAAGTAATGTGGGTATTGCTTTTACTTGACTGGTTTGTTTGTGGGCAAGGCACATAGTTCATTGGCAAGTGCCTGTGTGACACAAATTACAGAAAAAAACACTAAGGCACATATTCCAAATGCACTGTATACATGTCCATAGAATGCTCAACTTGAATAATATCAACATATCTCACTTTCCAATTGGAAAATTTGTAAAACTTTGTAAATTGGAAGACTGTTGCTTTAATGACCCATATCAAAGTCAAATTATTGTCATGCTATTCAGAATGATGGTGGAATATTAATATAAGAATAAAAATAATGAGTGGAATACACCAAAAATATAAAAGCATGCTTGCATGTTTGTATACATAAAACCTGGGGGTGCATGTTATTTTACTTACTAGAACACATCACTAACAACCACCATATGCACAAGAGAGAAAAGATGGATTATCTGCATTGTGAATCACATCATAAAATGACAGCCAAGGAGAATATGTTTACAGGTCGTTCAGCAACAAGTCATTTTTAATGTGACAGAAGGTCCGTGACTCACATAGAAACACAACCTCTAGCCTAAATGTGAGATTATGCTAGGCCTGTACTACAAAGCAGAGCTACAGACTCTGAGTCATACCCAAACTTAGTATCGTCCTCTTGAAACCCAGTTAGGGGAACTTGCGGCAGCTGTATTTATAACCCTGCACTGGTCACCAGCACTGGGATATGATATTGCTGCTACCAGTAAAGAATGAGCCTTCATGTAATAACCTGACATACATTTCAGCAAAGCTGGAACCAATAATTTGAACGATTAGCTTGCTATAGTTCATTGCAGATATAGGTTCAATGGTCGTGCTCAGAAGAAACTAAACCAACTGCTTTTCCAACACTGAAAAACTTGCTCTGAGGGAACCTCAGTGGGTGTAGCACATTTTACACAGATCCCTGTATTGCCTACAACTCCTTTATAAGACCCCAAAATCCAGGGATCACATGCTGGCCTACATCACATACACACTACCTCTTGTATCCAGAGATGGTTAGGTCTGGAGAGCAGCACAGCAAATTCTTTCCTCACTCTAGCTCATCCTTGGACATCAGCCCAAAAAAAGGCAACGTTTCCACCCAATGAGTTTGCGCAGGGGGTCATGCTAATTCAAGATTTAATTATTTCTGACTCTGAGCAGAACGAACAGTTGATTTAACAACACTGTCTATATACTCACTAGAGTTTTTGATAAAAATTAAAGCAGTTATTCACAGATAAATCTGATGACCTATCTCAGAAAACTTGCTTATAAAATGGTTATTGTGTATAACTGAGTTTTGGACATCAGACATAAAAGCAAGTTAACTACAATACAGCAACATGATGCACATGTATTCAGGTTTACTAGACTAGACATGTGGACATGAGTAATGAGGTGACATCACTGAAGATGTATGCCAGCCCAGTGTCAGTTTCCCCAGTGGTCTATATTGCATACAACGAAGTGTAATGTTCTGTAAACATATTCTGTCAGTGACATTACACTACTGAATGTCATTATACAATGTTAATGAAACATAAAGGATTAAACAAGCATTACCTTAAAAAGTATTTATGATAAATGTCAGTTTGCTGATGCTGTGTGGTGTTTTGCTGAGTAACAGAAAGCAGTAACAACTCTGGCATATTATGTCTTAGAAGAATAAGGTACATCTGAGAGGTTTAGGTCACATATGGGGCATTACACAACATAAAAATCACAATAAAAATTGATCTATGGGCTGTACACTTCGTATTACTAATGGGAACTTTGAATAACAATCTGGTTTTCAAGGCATAACTAACGTTTGTATGTGGGTGAACCCAGGCTGAACCCAAACATACCATGACTCTCGTTACTGTAGCTACATAGACCGTGATGAATGCAACGATCGTTTTACACTTACATTTGAAGGTTTATTAAAGTCATAAATCAGACAGTTGACTATTTTTGTATATAAAGGCCATATACGCATGTTGCCGAATAACAACATCCAAAAGCCGCTGCTATTTTCACTGTAGTTGTGGAAATGGAGAGGCTAATAACTGTAGCTACCGTGGTTAGCGGGCATACAGCTAGCTAGGTATCGCTGACATTGCCGTCAAAGTACAAAGCCCGAAATTAGCAAATGATTCTGGTGAAACCGTAAGACAGCAGGGTTGCCGAACAATAGTTTTGTAGACCAAAAGTTACACGCAGACGCTCTTATAACACTGATCAAACGAATGAATTAACCTTAGCTAACTCTCCAAAACAGCTAACGAAGCGTAGCTTAGCTTGCTAGCGAAGCATTAGCATATATTTCGTTTGGCTACGACTGCGCTACAATCATTTACCGCCGCTCCATAAACAGATTTCAACAAATGTTCAAAACACTGATGACTTTAATGTAAACATTACAGAACAGTGACATGCTGACAAGGCCTTGCAAATACTGCCTTAGCCTGTAACCAAATGACGTTGTAACTAACTAGCTAGCTCCAGCTTCCTCTCCAGAGAGTAGTCAGAGTCGCGGTGGAGGATTTATCAACAAAACGACTTCTGCTTGCTAGCCTGGGCTCTAGCCGTGACTGAGATACATTTTGTACCGACAGAGTATCTCAATCAATGACAACATTTATATTACGTTCTTAGCATCACTCAATCACAGCATTTCGAACCAAAACTACGCGTAAAACCTAAAAACATTGATGGGCGCTTTCTAACTCGTAATTTACAACATTTATGGTTCCACGTAACGATCTGAACGACAGCAACACAGCAAATAGACTGCACCTAGTGACTGGGGATAGACACCCAGGCTAGTTTACTGAAGCAAGAAGTAGTTCCGAAACCGAAGCACTTAACTTTGTTGCTTATTGTCAATTGCACTCCAACAACTGCATGCATAATTGGGACACTTCTAGATTTCAGTATCCCATAAGCAAGCTTGGGGGAGGCAAGTGTGTTTATCTGTATTCTGCGTCGAAATGGACGGGTGTGCTAGGTAGGTAAACAACGGGATGAGTATGGCTTCCATTTGACAGGTGTTCCAGGACAAGCAGTTGCTAGCAGCCAACAGATATTTATGTTGAGCGGTGCAGGTAGTGTACTGACTGACGGTCACAAGTAAAGAAGGCTAACACCAACCTGGTGGAGGGCGGTGAGACCGTCTACATTGGCGTAGTTGATGTCAGCGCCCCGGTCAAGCATTCGGAGCACCTCCTCGGTATCGCCGCTTGAGCAGGCTGCCAGAAACACGGCGCCATCATCGAACTTCACCTTCGTCTTCTTCTTTTTCAGAATAGGAGGCTCCAGGTCCGTTTCCGAGCCCAGCCATCGCTTTAACTGTTCGTTCCTCTTCTGCTTGGCGTCCGCCATCTTCATCCCCCTCCTGTCTCGGGCTTCTTATCTTTCTCCGAGAGAGGATATACTTTATAGTGCCACTATCCCACAGCGCACTGGGGCGTGGGAAGGGAGGGCTGGGGAGGAGGGGAGCAGAGAGCGAGAGAGAGAGAGAGAGAGAGAGAGCGAGAGAGAGAGAGAGAGGACGTCTGGATTGTTTTCCATAATCTCGCGAGATCTGGAGCCCAGTAGCTGCAGTATAACGTCATCATCAGCAGATTATGAGGGGAGAGTGAGCAGGGTAATCCCTTATAGACCGTGTACACCAAATAAGACAAGAGCACTTGAAAATATTACATAACAGCCAACTCACAAGCATTTTCAGGAAGAGGGACAGTAGACAGTAGCAAGTCTGCATGGCTCATATCCTCTCTGAATTTACAATATTACATTACACTGACTATTGTTCTTTTGTGTAATGTGTTGACGGATTCTGTGATTCACATTAATTTATGCTTCACTGTTCAGTTAACCATTTAACCTAACACCATTTTCCATAAATGAACTAAATAAAGGCAGACACTTATTAGACTTAATGAACGATGTTAGAAAAAACCCCAATGGCTCCTCTCAGCTGATGGACTTGCTTTGTTGTCATAGAAATGGTTCAAACAAAAGTACAGTGCACCATGTGACCAAAGTTATTTGAAGGATGTTCAACATATTGGCGACTGCCCAAAAAATGTACTGATAAAGTGTAAAAATGAACTTTTGTCCCTTCTGCCCATGATATAACATTTGTCCTTAGTTGGTAGTGTAGTTTACCTTTTTTTTTCTACATGGATGCAACTTTTCTGTGCTCACTTCAGGAAATAGTAGTCAGCCATCCCAGCTAAACAAACCTCCATGTAACATGCCAAGTGTCTATCCAATAAAAACACAATGCTCAGCCTTCTTACCACAAAGTAGCAGTAACAATCTGATGGTTAACACTTGAAGTCAGAGGAATGTCTAGTAGACTCAAGCAACGGGGTGGTCTAGCTCAACCTGGAGTTAAAACAAGGTGGCCTAGCGTAAAGTGTTTTTTTAGATTTTATTTTATTTTGGCACCATCGTGTGTTATTGTTGGCGTGCACCCATGTGTACACAGCAGGGGGTGTGGTATTGCCTCCTCATATACAGGTTGTGGGTATGAAGTATAAGGCCACAAGTTTTCTTTTTAAATGGAAGCGTCATTACAGATGATAATGGTATTATTCATGGGTTTTTTAAACATTGACAAGTATAAAAGCATATTGCTTGTGCTAGCTTTGATACCACCTATTTAATGAACTCAAGGTTGACATCCTGAATAACAGCCTGCTCAAGCAGAATCATTATCAAAAACATTTTGTTCCATCAAAAGGCTACCATGAAAAGACCCGCTTCCTGAATTTTTTCATCTTAGGGCAATTGTTTATTTCACTGACACTGAATGTAGACTGTTTTATAATACTGTAATTTGTTGCTGACAAATGCAGCAAATAAGGCTTGGACTGCATGGGATTCTGTGCCAGAACAATATGGTTAAGACAAACAGATGATGAGCAACTCAGCAAATGCTGATCATTAATGCTACAGAAATGTCATGGGAAAACACAGTGGTTGTCGTGAGTCATAGAAACACCAACAGCGTCAGTGTCAGGAAGCTGCTGGCCAGAGGCTTCACTGTGCTGATATCAGGAAAGTTTGAGGGAAAGTGATGCGTAAGCTGCTGTTCAGTGGAGAGGGGCTGACCTTAGAGTGACTGGCAGCAAGTTGTGGGCCAGATTCTGCTTGGAACATAATAACAATGTGTGTATTTCTTTGTGTATCTTTGTAATACACACATTGAGCCCAGAAAGTTGTTTATCTGACATCAGACACCTTTTGTCCACTGCTTACAGGAAAAAGAAGTTTTAATGCTAGAATTACATTTTAATAGCATAGGATGTAAACATTTCATTGAGAATTTATTGACGTTCTGCATGTTCTCTTGACTCTGATAAAAGTGTGTGGAAAGTCTACACTGTGATGCAAGATGTTTGCCAGACACAGTTGTTTTCATACAGGGGATACAGTGTGTGGTGTAGAGCTTTAATTACCAATTGCTGTTACAGTTCAAGTGTGATTATATTATTCTTCTCAGTCATCATCATCTGACACCATCTGTCTTTATCTTTAACCTTTTTATTTGGACAGAAAGGAGAGAGATGCAGAGAAAAGGTGTGTAATTACCATTACCTCTCACATGCAGTACCTGGGAGAAAAAAAGACCCTCAAGATACTGTGCATTGGATGTTGTGTATTTTTTTAATGATACATTTCTCTAAACTTTGTCCTAAATCTCAAAATGATCAGTAGTTATGTAACAGGGGCCACTGGTTGCCTTTCAGGGCATGGAAACTATTGACGTATACTCCAGCTTATACCATAACAAACATCTTGAATGTACAGCAATGCATCCTGTTTAAGTTCATTGTGTTACTCTTGTAACATCTGTATTTACCACACTAATACAATTATGAAATCTTTCAAGATACAACAGTACATGTAACATCCAGCAAGTGGATTAGTAATTGGGACATTTATTAACTAACTTTCTTTTGCCTCTTTGCAAATAAACACAGTCTACAAAGTATGCGACATCTCCATCTATAATCATTAGGCTGACAAAGACCAGTGTTAACATAGAAAAAAATGGATCAGGATACCATTGTGTGAAAGCTAATGTTAATTGGAAATTTACCAAAGAAAAAAACACTTGTCAGTACTGCTTATTTGTGATTATATATTGCTGTCTTGCAGCAGTTTATGTGTCATGAGACCTCTAGTTAAACTGTCTTTCATTATCGTTCATTCACTGTGATCTCTGATGACTATTTGCCATTGTTCCTGTTCCTGGAGAGTATAATAGTATCAGGGAGTGATTCAAGTATATCAATACCACAATATTACTCTGGCACACTCTCAGTGTTTGCCTCCAGCTGCAGAGACACGCATGAGGTACAGTAGCTGAACACAACAAAGCCAAAAGTCACGTCATTGTAGCTGGGTCCATGTTTCAGAAATAACTGTTCTCTGGTGTGGTTTTGGAAAACATATGAGGTGTGCAAGTTAACTGTTCTGGAAAACAGCTGGAGGATGTGGAGGGCCTTTTGTATGCTTGTTTGCATATGTTTTAGAGATGGTGGGCAGGTTAAACTGTGTTAACACTATAAGTAATCTTATTTTAAATGTTATGCTATGTAAAGTGTGTACTGTATGGAACATGCCACCACCTGCATAAAACCTGAGGATAGTCAAATGGCTCAAGATAGATTACCATGCAGCATAAAATGAAATTGAATCTTTCTTTTTTTTCCACAAAACATTTTATCGTGATGCTTATTGACATACCTTAATCATGTTGTATTACATCTCTATTCAGTATCATGACAAAATAATTACTCTGATATGGTGTTTATTCAGTCTTTTTAAATGAAATGAAACAAGAATAGGAAATTACCTACTGTTCATTCAGTAACTGTATCCATCAAACAGCATGTCAGTGCAGGTGACCCAGACAAGCAGCACTCACAGCGGGGTGGCAATGAAGTGAGGACAACTCAGTCACATCTGAAAGAAGCCAGACACCCCACTCCTATGCTCCCATGTCACCCAATGCCTGTTGTTGGCGCCTGTAACAGTGACACACTCATCTCCTCTCCAACTTGCAAGTCCAGACAACAGCACTATCGAGAAGACAGAAATAGTCATGCTTTGATGTTATCAGAAGAAGTCTAAAAAGTGATGTTGAGAAATACCCTGGCAGTGCCGGCTCAACCCTTTAGACTCTTTCAATTAGTCAGCTGTGGACTGAGAGGCCTGTGCTAACCTGTGATATCAGGTGAGAGCTAGCAGGTGTAGAGATGGTGAAAAGCCTGATTCCAATGAAATCCATAAATATTATTCCCAGAAGCATTACACCTGTGAAGCAACAACCCTATGGTGACATCACACTTTGGTCTGGATTCAAACTTCCATCCATCACTGATAAACAACCCACCATTTGACTGCATGTTAACTATGAGTAGAACTTCACCTTTGAATCCAATGTCACTAGAGGCTTTGACTGTCAAATGTTTTAAGAGGCAGACTGGAACGAGAAAGTAGACTCTGTCCAAGGCTAATCATGTGTCAGGCAGTGAAGTGGAGGAACAAAAAAACCAATTGGCTGAGAGAATAGGCAATTGAGAGAATGACAGGTGCAGTAAAGACGGGAAGGAGGGGGTATGGTTAAAGTACATTCTCATCAAGACGAATAATAATAGCAACATGATATGGTAGTCACATGCTGTGGCCTTCTTCTCAGCTGTGGATGCTGTTTATGTGTGTTATGCTCATGTCTGGGTTCCTCTGTGAATGTACTCTGTGCCCTTTAATCGTTAATGTGTTAAGTATTTCTGCCACAAATCAGATACAGACACAAATCACATAAAGCTTGAATGAGAATTAAAATGCAAGGCCAGTAACTGACAGAATGGGATCAAAAAACAGCTTTGTCATTTGTCACAGACTAGGCCTATTCTCAAACTCACCATAGATGCCATCAAAATATTAACATAAAGTGTTTGTGATTTTATGTTAAATATTAAACGAGTGATATTTTGCTTTTTCAAAAGGAATCCTGCATTTTCAAACATTTCCCTGTGGTCTACATAAACTGTAAATGCTATGCTTGGGTCTGAATTCTTCATTAATTCA
>JAPQRP010056425.1:0-50986 GCA_037367295.1 Apogon hyalosoma | reverse complement strand
TTGAACTCTGATTTGTACAAGCTGCTATAAAAAGAAAAAACAGAATCAGATATTAACTTTTGATCCGTACATTTACTACCATTAATATTAAGCATGCTAAGTGACTTTCTTTGACCATTCCTTTTCTCCAGGGCAAAAAAATAGCTGGAGTTTGTTTCCCCCTCTTCCAGCCATTTGGCTCTAGATCTCACAAATGCACCCTTGGCTAATTCAATATAAATTTGATCTATTTTTAACTGCAACTCCTTTATTTCTAACTCCTCTTCAGAAGACAAAGCCATCGTTTGCACTTGTGTGTTGCATGATTAGGCCCAATGACAATGACAACACGAACGTACTTCCTGATTGGATTCTGAAGTTCAACCCCTCATCTCGATGAATTGCGATGACCCATTTCTTCTTCTCAACTAATTCTGAAGAAAAACCGTGAAAACTTAAATATAGTTGCCTTTGTTAATTCATTGTACATTGGGGCACACAGCAGTGACACTTTGATGTGGCCTCAGCCATTGTTGACAAGTAAACCGGAAGAAGCAATACACAAACTTAGTCATTTGAAACCGTTTCTGGGTCATGCATGAAAAATCCCTATTGCGCACACATGGGCTACAGTCAGACCACAGGCAAATGTGGCCCAAATCCTCTTTTTTGCCCCTATGTGACCTGTATCCGTTCTGTTAAAGACATTTTGAATGGCACAAATCTGATTTTTTTCAAATCAGACTCAGGCCACTTTCATATGTGGTCCTAAATCCGATATGTATCTGATATTTAGCATTACGACTTCAGTCTGAATGGCCAGGTCGCATTTATCTGACCTTTCCAGTTACTCCTGTGATTGACAAAGCAAACATAGAGACCCGGAGGAACGTTATTTTGAGTTTCTGACTAGTTTAATGTGTGAACAATTCCCATACACACGTAAACACTACACTATCCACAGGCTTACCTTTAGCACCACAGTGTTTTCACAGACATCGGGTTTGTAGATCACCAAACTTTGAACCCAGCCACAGCAATTAACTGTTCATAGCTGTCAAAGGACATGAAGATTTAGAATTCTTCCACTGTGTAGTAACTTATGTCGAAAACAAGATAGTTAACTAACTGCATGTACGTACAGGGTGGCAGGGACCAGTCAGTACTGGTGAACACCGGTAGCTCGTAGGGGTCTATTTCCTTCATATTGCTGACCTTTTCCAAATACCTTTGCAGTGTTGAGCTTCTCTCGATAAGCACCCCTTGCTTTCGCTGCCGACTTATCAATTTTTTTTTATCTTAAATCTTTATTCATACGGCTCTTTCCTACATGTCAGTACTATGCTGTTGCCCATAGCAACTGATAGCTTGTAAGTTCAAAATGGTGCAGCGTTCCAGATATGACACGTAATATGATATATTTCCTCATTCCTAATTACATCCGAGCCTCTTTTGAATGAACGAGCACATAAAAAATCAGATTTCACCAAAAAATCTGAATTGTTCAATAAGACCTGCTGTCTGAATGTAGCCGTAGCTGCAGTTATTGTTGCAACAGTCATTGTAACGATGAATCAAGACACAATGCATTTTTCACCCTCATGTGAACATTCTTGGGATGATGGAAGAAAAACTAATTGAGACGTATGCCCCCCCCCCACCCCCCACCAGTTTTTCCAGCATATTGTCTCCATGACGACCTCCTCATTTAAACAGGCCGGCCTGTAAGACTTTGCACTTGTTGTCATTTCTTAGTAAATCACCCGTAAAGTGCAATTTAATCCCACATGCAAAATTCTAGCTTGCACACACAAATTAGTACACACAAATAGGGATTTTTGTAGATCCAGCCCCAAATGTGTAGAGTGTTTGGCATACTGTAAGTACTTAATATTTATTATTTATTTATCCATGTAATTGTGATAGTATTTATCATATTATATGATGGTAGAGGTTTCTATTATTTGTACTAACTGCTGCAGTAGGGTAACACTTGGGTAGTTGTACTAGTTATACTAGTAATAGCAGTTTGAGTTTTTACTTCTAAGTTTTTAACAGATATAGTTCAGTTTGCTGGGCATCCATGTCTTCCCCCCTTAGACAACCATCCTCCAGAAGCGGGGTCTGCTCCAGGTTTCTGCCTGTTAAAGGAAGTTTTTCCTCACCACTGTCACTATGTTTGCCTCTGGAGGATTCTGTTGGGTGTCTGTGATTTGGCTTCTAGAGTCTAGACCAGCCATAAATGTAAAGTGTCATGAGATAACTTTTGTTATGATCTGATGCTATATAAACAATAGATAACTGTTCATGTGTGAATATATAGTGTAAGCCTAGTTGATTTTATAATTTAATATGGATAAGTTAGATATTATAATATTAAATAGTCTCAAGAAATATGAAACTGTAATAAGTTGTAAATAAAAGCTTTAAAAGCTTAAATATGGAGGAACAATCTAAACCTGACAAGACCACGCAAAGCAAAAGGCAAGACAGAATAATCTAAAGAGACAGAAAAGACTGATTTATAGACAGCAATGTGGAGACATGACAGATCTGGGCAAGAAGGGAGCATTCCTCCCCAACAGGTATGATGGAGAGAGAGAAACAGATGAGTTAAATGGTAGAGAACAAGAAAAGAAATAGGAGAAAAGGTCAAGACTGCAAATGAAGACAAAATGTGTCAGGGTGAATGAAATACTGTATAAACTGAAGGAAATGCAGCAAGAATGAGGTGAGTGAACACAGACTGAGATGGGTGATGGATGAGCAAAAAAGAAAAGGTTAAAAAGGTAGAGACAATGAAGGAAGACATTTCTAAGAAGTGAGAGCAACAAGAGAAGAAAAAGAGAAACAGAAAAACATTAAGTTTACAAGAAGCACATAAATGAGATAAAATAGGACTAACTCAGATAGATGAGGATGAGGGAGATAAAGAAAGGGGGAAAGCAGAAGACAGCTTCTCTAAGCTGCCCAGGAGGAGAGTGCCAACTGTGTTTATCTGAACTTTGACCTCAAGGCCACTCCAATCTCCACAAGTCTCGGTCTGACTGACAGTCATGCACACACTTGCACAGAGTTCAAACCAAACAACATTTCACGCACAATATAGACATTGGTGCAGATTCTGAGTGACTATGTGTGTCTCAGACTGTGCTATCCAGGTGTATTTACTTTTGTTAACACTGCATTAACTTCCTCTTTATTTTGTTTTGTGGAAAGCAATCTTAAATGTCCACCATTCAATATAGTAAAATAATATAAAAAAAAAAAAAATCCAGAGAATATTTACTTTTGTGAACTACTTTATTAAATGATGAAATTATTATTTTTTAGAAATATTAAATCATGTCTCTGTTAATAACATTTTAAGGCTAAATAGAAGGCTCTAATGCAGGGGTGCCCACACTTTCTTTTAGCATGCAAGCTACTTATAAATTACTAAGTCAGAATGATCTACCTATAAAAATGCAAAACATCTATTTATTCATAAATATGTTGAGTATTCTATATATGTACAACATATGTTGGTGTACCTTGCATAAGTGCATGGACCCATTTTGCACAATACAATGTCCTTTTTTTTTTTCATTACCTTATTCTGATGACTTGCACTGAATGAAATCAGCCAGGGATGCGTAGTCCGGACAGTGCTGTTGGTTCCAGCCTCAAACACACTTTCAAATGATCACCAGTCATGGTGGAACAGTATTTGGCCTTCATGTGGGAAAAGGCTGACTCACATGAATAAGTGAAGCCAAATAACGCAGTCAAGGAGGCAAGACATTTCATGTTTTTGTTTTTTTTTTTGTTTTTTTTTACTTTTCCATCCTTTCTTAAGTTTAGTAGAAATAAATTGGAGGCCAACTAGGCAATTCAGTTGCTTAATAGAGTTTTGCAGCAGCTGGCGTGGTTCAACGTGCAGATGTCACACTGGCTGGTCTGTATGCCAATCAAGTGACAAATGTCATAGTGAGTATGGATAATAGGCTCACATGTATTTTTTTTAATCTCATGATTGACCAGTAGATTGTGATTGACATATTGGGCATCCCACTCTAAAGTTTACTGTGTGTTTTGAGTTAGAGCTTACTCACTGAGTCAGTCCTGTTTACTGCATAAAAATGTGTTCTCCTGACAGAAAACTCTATTGTAGTTGTGATTAAGTAGATGCACTAATGAACCCACCAAACTGGTTCTGTCACACACTGTGTTTTGTTGCTTAATCACAATATCCAGCATGACCTCTCTGCATTAGCTGTTACTAGCATTCATTCATGATACAGCCTGTCAGTGTGTCTGCTAATTACTGTATTTTAATATTCCACAAAACTGATATTGCTTTTATCAAACATAACTGTAAGTGGTAACAGTTGCTGAAATCACTTGACCACATTTAACAACATTTACCCAGTGTCAATGTGTGACCAAATGATGAACTTCACCCCTTGATGTTCCCAAGCTCCACTGACCCACATTTTAAAACATGGTCACACGTAGAGACCATTTGCACACCCGTAATACACCTTGACCACCACCATGACACTTCTGAGTAAAACCTTTATACATCAGGGGCATGTTTTTCATGCAATTGATTCACATTTCAATTTTTTTGTTTGTTTGTTTTCTTTATTTTTTTCTCCCAACATTTTATTGGTTTTGTGCCATTATCAAACAGTGAGAATGAACAGTAAAAGACAAGATAAATCATTGGTTTCTGTACAAAAGGCAAAGAATAGGTACAGAGAAAACAAAACAAAAAGGGTTAACACATTTTCCAGACAGGCTCTTTTCAAAATGGTCTTAGAACTAACCTCAACTCTTCCCCTTCCACCCTGTTCCCTCTCATCCCAGCAAACCCATACAAACCAAACAAAAATCAAGTAGTAAGTACTTGGTGATAGGAATAATGACAATGAAAAATAGTTAAGTACACAAAAAAAAGATTGAAAACAAGCAAACAAAAATAAAAAATAAAATAAAATACACACCCTTTAGTCTTCTTCTAGCAGGGTGATTGCATTACTCAGGTGCTCTATAAAGAGACCCCATGTTTTCCTAAAGCAATAGTTATTGTCTCTCAAAGTGAATCTAATTTTGTCTAACCTAGTATGAATTAGGATATCTCTCAACCAGCTATTGAGGGAGGGAGGAGGGGGGGGGTACTTCCACTTAAATAGGATGAGAAATAGGTTCCTGTTGGTTTGGGTTTGTGTTGTCCCCTCCCCACCCCCTGCACACAATCACATAGGGTCTTCGGGAGTGTGCACCATTCAAGTGGTCCCTTCTGTGGTACCCCACAGTGGCACTCAGTTTTAATTACACTTAGTCACAACACACATGAATACTGACACCACATACTCATGGTCTTTGGGGGGCATGCTGCATGGCGCCAAGTGGGCGGTGCTGCTCAGGCAGGTGAGGATGTCCATGCAGCATTGCTCCTGGCATTGTGTAGTTTCTGCCCCTCAATTTTAATTGCTTACATACACTTCTTACACCCTTTACACTTCCCAAGATTAATAGGTGGGGAGGCAGGTCTGGGGGGGGGGCGTGTCTTCCCACACCCTTGGACCCCTCCCAGGGTGGGGTGCCCAGGGGGAGGGGAGTTGTTCCGTAGGCTTGGGGTCTTGGCCAGCTGCATTACCTGGGATGGCTGCCTGCCCTGGGGTGTGTGTGTATATATATATATATATATATATACACACACACATATGGGTGTTGTGATCAGGGGCAACACTGGGCTGGCTGTCCCCTTGCCTGCTTGGGCAGCCCTCCCGCAGGGCACAGTGAGCTGGGAAGGGTCTGTGTATGTGTGTGGGTAGGTGTGCATTTGTGTGTAGGAGTGTGCCTGTGTTGGGGGAGTAGCGGCATGTGTTGTGCCAATTGGTGCGCCTCCTGGCAGTTCAGTGTGGGTGTTGGTTTGCGGTGCAGCTCACTTGTTGTTTTTGAGTGGCGGGTCCGAGCGGCTCATGTTTGTGTGGGAGGTTGGTGTCGGCTGCTAGATCAGCAGTGGGGAGTTGGATTGGGTTTGGTTGCATGGCTGGGCTGGTTCTTATGCAGGTTTTTGGCAGGGTTCCCCTCAGGCTGGGCATTTATTGTAGGGTAGTGGGTGGTGGCAATATTTCTTTTTTGATACATGGAAGTTTGTTCACCCACAGGAAAGCTGAAAGTTTCTGGTCAATTTGGTGAAAAAAGGACTTTTTTTATAAAAACAGGGATATGTTGAAATGGGTATAGGAATTTGGGAAGTAACACCATCTTCACAAGGTTAGCATGACCAGCCAATGATGGGTTCAAGAGAGGACCAGCGGGTTATGTCAAGTTTACATTTGTCTATTAACAGGTGAAAATTTTATTAATAAAGGTCTTTAAAAGAACCGTCACCTTATCGTGGTGGAGGAGTTTGAGAGCCCTAATGACCTAGGAGCTATGTTGTCGGGGGCATTTTGCCCCTAGTAGGGTCTCCCATGGCAGATTGGTCCTAGGTGAAAGGTCAGACAAAGAATGGTTCAGAAGACCTTTCATGATGAAGTTCAAGAGTGCGTGTACCTGCCCCGGAGGGTTACCGGGGCTCTGCCCTGCAGCCAGGTCTGGGGTTGGGGCCCGTGGGCAAGTGCTTGGTGGTCGGACCTTTACCCATGGGGTCCGGCCAGGCCCAGCTTAAACTGGCTATATGGGCTCATCGCCTTGTGGGCCCACCACCTGCAGGGGGAAACAGGAGGGTCCGGTGCAATGGGGATTGGACAGCAGACCAAGGCGGGGGCCTTGGCGATCCGATCCCCGGTTACAGATGCTGGCTTCGGGAACATGGAATGTCACCTCTCTGGTGGGGAAGGAGCGGGAGCTTGTGGATGAGGTTGAGCTTTACTGGCTAGATATAGTCGGCCTCACCTTGACACATAGCATCGGCTCTGGAACCCAAGTCCTTGAGAGGGGTTGGACTTTCTTCATTGCTGGAGTTGCCCTGGGAGAGAGGCAGAGGGCAGGGGTGGGCTTTCCGATAGCCCCCAGGCTCTCTGCCTGTATGTTGAAGTTTACCCCGGTGGACGAAAGGGTTGCTTCCCTGCACCTTCGGGTTGGGGAACGGGTGCTGAGAGTTGTCGGTGCGTATGCTCCGAACAACAGCTCAGATTACCTGCCCTTTTTGGAGTCCCTGGGACGGGTGCTGGAAAGTGCCCCAAAAGGGGACTCCATTGTCTTACTGGGGGACTTCAATGCTCACGTGGGCAATGACAGCGTGACATGGAGGGGTGTGGTGGGGAGGAACGGCCTGCCCGATCTGAACCCGAGTGGTGTTCAGTTATTGGACTTCTGTGCAAGTCACAGTTTGGCCATAACTAACACCATGTTCAAACATAAGGATGCCCATTGGTGCACGTGGCACCAGGACATCCTAGGCCGTCGGTCGATGTCGACTTTGTAGTTGTGTCATCAGACCTGAGGCCGAATGTTTTGGACACTCAAGTGAAGAGAGGTGTGGAGCTGTTAACTGACCACTACCTGGTGGTGAGTTGGATCAGGTGGCGGGGTAAGACACCATGCAGACCAGGGAGACCCAAATGGGTCTGCTGGGAATGCCTGGCAGAAGAACCTGTCAGACAGATCTTCAATTCACACCTCTGGCAGAGCTTCAACCGCGTCCCAAGGGTGGAGGGGAGCATTGAGTCCGAATGGGCTCTGTTTCTCTCTGCCATCACTGAGGCAGCTGTGGCGAGCTGTGGCCGTAAGGTGGCTGGGGCCAGTCGTGGCGGTAATCCCCGAACCCACTGGTGGACATCAGAGGTGAGGGGAGCCGTCAGTCTGAAGAAGGAGGCCTAGAGGGCATGGCTATTCTGTGGGTCATCAGAAGCAGCTGGCTGGTACCGGCAGGCCAAGCAGCGTGCGGCCGTCGCAGTCACCGAAGCAAAAACTCAGGCGTGGGAGGAGTTTGGTGAGGCATGGGAGTTTGCCCATCCAGTCCACATGTGTTTTGTGGATTTGGAGAAGGCTTAAGACTGTGTCCCCAGGGGCATCCTGTGGGGGGTACTCCAGGAGTACGGGGTGGATGGACCCTTGCTGGTGGTGATTCGGGCATGTCCATCTGGGAGGAGACCTCGGGGCCGACCCAGAACATGCTGGAGGGATTATATCTCTCAGCTGGCCTGGGAACGCCTCGGGATCCCCTGGGAGGAGCTGGTGGAAGTGGCTGGGGAGAGGGAAGTCTGGGCTTCATTGCTGAGGCTGCTGCCCCCACGACCTGAACCTGGACAAGCGGATGAAGACGAGTACGAGTTTGAGTCTTTAAAAGAAATTGGAATAAATACCTCTGGATATTTAAGGCCCTCTGAGACTATTCTGATAGAAGAGAAGGATCTGGGGGTTGTCTTAGCTTTTGCGTTGATTGGCAAAAATTCACTTTTATTGAAATTAATCTTATAGCCAAAGTATTTGCAAAATGAAGTAGAATCTCTGTGACAATGGGGCAAGATGATGCAGGGTTACTGACGTAAAGTAGCATATCATTTGCAAATAATGGCAATTTGTGAACTGTACCAAATCTTGTAATGCCTTCAAATCTGCTTTCCCCCCTAAGCCAGATTGCACAAGGTTTGGCATCTGAATACTAATTGTCATATTGTGACAGTCCTTCTTATGGTCTCTTCATAATTGTTTACACAAATATGTTATGTAAGTATTAGGATAAGACCAGGACAGACAGACTGGTGTCTTGGTCCTCCAAAGGCCTTGATACACTATGATAAAGCTCCTTGACATTTTCTGTGACATTTTTGACTTGCCTGTCAAGTACTATGACAGTTAAATAATATATTAAAAAGATATAAAAAGCACAGATCCACAACTCCCCCTTTTGATCGCATACCCATGTGATCACTGTTATCAGGTCACAGAGCATAACATTCTGAAAAGGTGCAAAACACTACCCATTTCAGCATTCTGCAAACACATACATACAGGATCTTCCCAGAACAAAATAACATGGCATACAATTTAATTAAGATGAATTACTTCTAATCATTACCTGATACTCCAAACTTGTAATCAGTTTGATCAAACTCACACATTAAATCAAAACTTAAAACAGTCTCTTCTGATCTCAAAAGTATGAAGCCCGAAAACCCACATGCAGTGTTTATTGCTGTGTCACAACTATACTGAATAGTTGAAAAAGTTATTAATGTGGGAAAAACCACCTCATCGTGCTGCTGCACCCAACCAACCAACCTTCAGCCACGGCCGTTAAGTATCCCTTAACAGGCACCCTTGAGATCTAATATAAATAATAATCTAAATATGATAAAATCTTCTAATCTCTCAGAGTCAACACAGATTCCAAATGGACATAAAGAACATAAAGGAATGAGCCAGGGAGCAGTAGTTCAAAAATCAGTCTGGGTAGTCTGAACATTGACCAAGTCTTGGTGCAGGTCAGTAGTGGTATCATCATTGTCAGGTACAGGGCAGTTAGTGTAATGCGGAGCTAAAGTTAGCATGTGTACTGGGCATCTGGACAGAGCGGTGTCAATTAAGCGTTCGACTAACGACCGTACACAGGGGATGATACGGTAGCCTAGTGCAATTAGGGCACAAGTAATTATCAGAATATTAGTGCCAACAGAAAGAATAGTGCCAGTCCATGGTCCAAAGATTCCATAGAGCCAAGCAGACCATGAGCTGTCAGGGGTACCAGAATTTTTTGCAACTCCAAGGACAGTGTTTTGAAGTTGGACAAAGCTTTTGTGACTTTGCCATCCAGGCCAGTATTATTAGGGATAAAAGTACAGCAATCTGTGCCAAACATCGAGCATACTCCTGATTTCTCAGCTAATAGTATATCCAGAGCGACACAGTTTTGCCACACCATTAAAGAAGTTAGTGCCAACTGTTCAGAGAGACCTTCTATGGCCTTGACAGAATAATTTAAGAACCTTTGTTGATTGTAATAGATATAGTTTATCCATTGTGCATTTTTATTAGAATTTGCCCAACTAAAAAGAATTGATTCAAAACCGGAATGATTTCATCTTGAGCTGTGAACTCACTGGGGATGCCCTTTCGTGCACCAACACTATATATGTACACATCAGGGTCAAATGAGCCTAAAGGTTTCTTAAGGGAACATTTTTGTCTTTTTTGATAGGGATGAGAAGGTAGTATGGGTTTGAAGTCATCCAGGGACACAGGTGCAACAGTAAAAGGTAGAAGCCTTAACATGGGAGCACATTTACCAGTCCAATATCTGGGTAGGATGGCTCTCAAGGTCAGATCGAAACAGGTCCACCAAATATCAGATCTGGCTACGGTTTGACTGAAGAAATGGTCTTGGTAAAAGGGCAAGGTGGACACATCAACGGAAGTGTTACAATAAGACGGAGGGAAGTTTCCTAAATCGGTTGCAAGGGTAAGGTTATTTTTAGTTATCTGAATAAATACATTCAAATCCATGCTCTACAGTGTCATATACACCAGGGACGTCTTTTGAAGTCGTTATGGAATATTGGTTATGTAAGTCGAAGCAATCAGTGTAATTGTTAGGAGACTTGGAAGACAATTGTTTAATGCAGGTGTCTGTCAGAGTTTCGAGGGAAATGGGGCAGCAGTGAGGTGGAGCCTGGCTGAGGCACAGGCATAACATGATGCATTGCTCATTGATTTAACAGCATATTTGACCCATTTCAGCCAAAGGTTAACATTTTCCTGTTTCTAAAGTAATGGTGTCTTCTAAAGATAAGTCAGAGGTATTTGGGTACAACCAGTTTTTCAGGTGCTGTTAAATTTGGAAGTTTTCCAAGCTCAATTGAAAAATCCACTAATTGTTCGGCATTAAGTGGGGTTTCAGAAACATTCAGGGAGATTCGTTCTATAATTGGATTGGTCGACAAAGAGTATGAGCCGAATACATAGGTGCCATTGTCTGTCATTTTGGGATTCTGTAAAGTAATGATGACTGGATCACATGTATTATGAGTACTAGTTTTGCCTTTAATAATGGACAGCCACTGTTTTAAGTCTTGGGTCCTGTCAATAGGAGGGATGTAACCCCAATGGGTTACATCCACAGAATCAAATACAGTTTGTGGTGTAACTTTGATGCAAAATATTCTTGTGTAAAGGGGATGATAAAAGATATAGCCCTTGGAGAAGTAATTTGAAGTATAAATGTTTGACTGAACTAATATGTGTATTTTTACATAGGCAGTGTTCACACTATTAAACTGTGTTAGTCTGACCCTATAAAACCTTTAATTAATGCAATTACAAATGTCTTCACATTTGTTGTCTCCTACCCCTTCTCAATTCCTCTCTCCCATGTCTCTCCCTATAGTTCATTTCCTATCCACCTCTTTAACCATCCCATCCATTTTTTTCCCATCCACCCACCTCTTCCTCCTCTTTTTGAATGGCTAAAACCAGCTGCTTCTCTTTTTCCCCTCATTGGTTGATGAGTGCTGGAGAGGAAGAGGCTAAATCCAGCTTGACATATTTCATGGAGTACAGGGCAAAGACTTAGAGAAAGAAATGAAGATGACAAAGAAGTGGAAATGCATTTGAAAAGAAAAAGAAAAGAAAACAATCAAAATTATGGGACAATGGAAGAGAGAGAATGTGATGTGGGAGGTGTAGCGACAATGAGGGGGGAGACAAAAAGGTCAAAGCATGGAGACCCACAGACATATTTCAGTTTGTAGTGGGGGTCTGCGGAGGCTGTCATGGTTTGATCTGGCCTACACATTGTGTGCAGGTGTGCATGAGTGTGGATTTGTGTGTTATAAGATCTGCAAAGAGAGACTGATTGCCAGAGGCCATGGCTGCAGGATTAAGGAGCAGTTCTCCTTTTCAGGCACAAAAAGCACAGAGGCTTTTACTGATATACTGTGTCAACGTTTTTGCAAGTTGTCATACACTGTACATTAATTAACTGAAACTACTCATTTCAAAAATAATATAGGTGGGGAAAAAATACCCTTAAAAGCAATAAAGTTAGATTTCCATCTTTGCCTTTCATTAAAAAATCCAGAATATGTGGACATAATTGTCATTTCCAAAGTGTACCATGGATAACATGGATCACATTACTTCAAGTCCAAGTCCACAGTTGCAGGATGCAATTTGTTGGGGGGATGGTGGGGATCAACCCCCCCCCCTTGTTTTTACATCCCTGCGTCTGCTGAATGAATTTCATCCTTGGGGGGACAACCCCGTCAATGATTAAAAACCAAGTGAAATAACAGGCAGGTTGTGACTGAGTTTTCTAACATACCCTATATTGCTTTCACTAACGTTCACCTGAACTGAACTGTCAGCAGTCTCGGAATTCGCCAACATCCCCATGCACAAAAATACATTGCATAATAATTGCTGTTTGTGCTGCATTAAACCACTCAAACTGGCCATCAGATGAAGACGAGTGCATGGTGTTTGGGGTTGACAAACTTGTCACCATTCAAAAAACTCAGACATTTCTTTGCTTTTGAAAGTTTCAAGAATATGAATGCCATGTAGTCCAAGGAGACAATCTCTGCAAAGTGTTTTCTGCAGTCACCACGCTCCCCATGTCAACAGCAGCGTGCGAATGGATTTAGTGCCATGAATCACATCCTCACCGATGAGCACATCAGAATGAATGTGTCCACACTTAACAGTCTCCTCTTCATCGCTGTGAATGGGCCAGACATGCATTCGTTAACTGCTCAGAAGTTCGCAGAGATGTGGATGAAAGAAGGGTGAAACACTGCAGATGACAGTCCAACAGGGAAGCCAAAAAGGCCACATGAAGTCTGACATCAGAGCAAACTATTAAGTTTTACAGTCTGATTGAGTTGCCCATTTGCCATAAATACTCTACCATGTTCGTGTGATCTGCCCTTATCCATGGTCCTGAAACTTAATTAGGCCATCTCTCACATCACAGGTGTGGCCATCACAGAAAATTAAATGTTTCATATATTTTTAGTTTGCATTAAAGATGAATGTTCAACTGTTTGACATGTAATAGGGTCTACCGTTAACTTAAAGAATTAGGCCTGTTGATTGCCTGTTTTTCCATGATTAAAAAAAAAAATCCCATCCCCCTGTTTTTTGACAAATTGCACCCTGTGTATACATAGACACTATATAAAATACACCATGAATCTGCATTTACATACCTCACAGCCTTTTTGACCCACACAAAATGAATCCACTGGCTGTGAACCATCTAAGCTGCATCTAACACATCACTTTTTTTGTTTTATTAAAGCATTTGGAAAATAGTAAGCCTTAAAGCTCTTCCAGCATTTTTTCATTTAGTCAATGGTTCATCAGATTCTGGCTTCATTTTCTTGTTAGCACAACGTTCGGGTTTTTTTTTTGTTTTTTTTTTACCATCACTGTGTTCACTAGTCCTCTTAAGGTCTCAATCAAAACCCTTAATCTGCCATGGATCAGTTTAGTTTTACTACTGTTTTGTTTCTGCCTCTTCCAAAACTCTATCGCGTCACTTAATATTACCCACATGTGGACTAATCGCACAGAAATAAGACTTATTCCAACCAGAGACCAATGCTAGAATGAAAAAATCAATATTTAAAATTTCCAAGTGCTTTCCTGAAGTTTGTTTTGGAATTTATGTGTATAGTGCTGGGAAGTGTCATTAAGCTAGTTGTAGCAAGTATTGCACTCGCTGTAGCAGGAAAAAGGAAGTGAAGAAATCAGGAGTCCTGTGCATAGTAGGAGTCCTCGGCATAGAATTCAGTTTACAATTAGTTATAATGGATATAACAAGACAGTTGTTAGCCCATAAATTGAGATAAATAAAAATGACAAAAAATACCCACTTCCAGCACAAAACAAAACACAAATTCTACCAGTGTTATATAGTAACAAAGTAATAATACTTCATTACTATACTCAAGTATGTTTTAGGAAAATTTGTACTTTCTGAGTATTTTTTCTTGTTTACTTTCACTTTTATTTCACTACATTTCCTAACTCAATTGCTATACTTCTACTCCCATACATTTTTAATACACTAGGGGCCAGATTTACTAAGTTCCCAATTTGCATGTACTAATTTGAGTGCGTAATCTAGAATTTTGCATGTGGGGTTGAACTGTGGTTTGTGGGTGATTTACTAACATTGCCTATGCAAATAACAACAGGTACAAAGTTTTGGAGACCACCCTATTTAAATGAGGATTTTGTGTGTGCTACTGGTTGTCATCATGGAGACAATACACTGGAAAAACTGCTCTGGGATATGGGAGCAGGTCTTTTCGACCCTGGACATTTGGAGCATGACACAGCCTGGGTGCGAAAAACATCTGGCAACCTGGGATATGCCAGCACAAATGGTAATGCGCTGGAATGATCCAGACACAAGGGCAGCAGCGCATTTTAGAGGCGCAGGGGGCGTGGGGGTTGCTGAATTGAATGACTGTCAGGCGCACATAATTTTGTCACACTGCAGCCTAATGTTGGTGTGTATTTTTAATAACAATCAGTAGAGCAAGTGGAAAAGTAGCATTTGGCATAAAGAGTCCTGTGGGGGGGTATATGTCTCAATTATTTTTCCTTCCGTCATTCCAAAAATGTTCACACAAGGGTGAAAAATGCATTCTCTGTGCCTTGTTTCATTGTCCCAATGTCTCCTTCTTGTGACAATAACCGTAGCCATATGTGCCCAATTAAGCATACAATCCGTTTGCACCTTCCTTTGAGACTTGTTAAAGCCCAACTATTATTCCTTTTTTACCCAATTTAAAATGGTTCTTTATTATCTAAAGTTACTATGTGCAACTGAGTACTTTCCAAGGATTTAGAATAGATGAACCTAACTTACTCTGTTTACAGAGCGCTTTCCAGAACACATTGTTTTGGAGCTCAGAACATGAATCAATGATTGACATCCTGGCTAGCCAGTCGCATGATTAGTTTGATGCTGCCAGAGCAACTTGCCAGGTTTGCCATCAGCGTGACTACTGCCGGAAGGCACACTTCAAGAACAACTGTTAGCCACATTAGCAACAAACTAGTGTACTAAAATCACAGGCACTTGAAAGGCACTGACATGATAGCAAACAGAATCATGTAATAACACAATCATACTGAGTGAATCAAAACACATATTCCTCCCTCCAAGTGTAGGCAAATTTTAATGTAATTCAAAACATCGACAGAACCTGGTTAACTCAAGACACAGCTTTAGCTGCTGTAGTGCTAAACCACAATCAAAAATCATTAGCTGCCATTGCTAAAAGAAAATAAAGCCAGATCAGAGAGCAGGACAACAGCATAGAGAAACCATGACCGTTAAGGTCAGAGTATGATGTGTAACCACATCACTGTTGACAAATATCACCTGCTAAATATTATTTTAATAAGCATGCATCTCCATTGAGTTGGTTGAGAAGTTGATGATAGCACCAGTTGATTACATTCAACCACTTTTAACTCGCATCAGAGTTATTGAAGTAGTGCATTTTCCTCTTCAAATGTATAGTACTGGTTTGTACATCAATCTATCAAAGAAAGCAAACATGCATTTTACTTCAGTTTTTGTCGTATGGTGGGTACAACTCCAGCCACAAACGTCAGTTTTTTGGCAAAGCCTGCAGTGAACTGACCTAAGTTTGTGAAACAATTGTTGGAGAAGTGGTTGGCACAAATATATGGGGGTGGGAGCAACTGGGTTATTGACATAGATTTCTGGCAAGAATTGCAGCAGCTCATTTTAATGTTTGTTTATGGTTAGAGGGGGCCAACAAAAAAATTACCGGACCATTTTTTTTGTTTTTTTTGGCTTTGAAAATGTTCCCCTTGATCGACAACACCATACTTGAGGTTATATAGAGTGAAAAAAGTATAATAGTTGGGCTTTAAATAAAGACGCAGTTTCTATAACCAAAATTGCTTTTGGGTTTGATAAATCACTTTGCATGAGCTAAATTAATATGTTTCCATTTTCTCCTCCCAGCACATGCACAACTGCGTGTAAACAACCCATGTTGCATATTCATTGTGGCAAATGTACTAACTGGATGCAGACGCGTTATTTTGCACCTTTGAAAGACGCAACCCTTAGTGCGCACTGTTAATAAATCAGTTTATACATATTTTTATGTGTGCAATGAGTTCGCACATGTTTTTATACACACAAACCTTTAGTAGATCCAGCCCAGTATGTTACTCATTACAAAAATTAATTAAAGGATATTTTGTGTCTTCATTGCTGAGATTACTGGTGACTGCAACAAAATCAAGAAGCTGATTTAATTTGATTTGAATTTGATCTAATTTGTCATTGGGCCTATTCACGTAACACATAAGTGTAAACAATGGTCCACACTCAACTTGCCGGCAATCTGTAGATGGGAGGGAGAGTTGGATGAAGCTATGCCAAAAAACAGGTTGGTATTGTGTCAACTGTTTAGACTTTGGATTCCTTGTTTACAATGTGTAATGTAGGCTCCATGTTTTGAGGTGCCACATAAGCTTCATAGTTTCCTTTTCTTTTTTTTTTAATATTCTGACATTTATAATGACAGCAGTAGCCTACTCCTGTTTAGGTTTTTAAAACCTTGTTTTTGAACTGTGTGATGTAGGCATCATTTGCTATATTTTGACTGCTTGTCTTTTACTTTACCATGTTTTAAAATCCTGGATAAACTTTATAATATTCAAAATTCTGACTGCCTTTGGTTTGTATTAACATTTACTTGTACTTTTGCTTTCATTACTTGAGTACATTTAATTGAAAATTACTTGATGTACTTACATACAGTAAATACTAAATACTTGAAGACTGAGTGACATTTCAGTTGGTGGCTTGAACTTCTACCAAAGTAAATGTTTGGTGGGTTACCTGTACTTCTACTCAAGTATGACTTTCAGGTACTTTGTACAACAGTGAATTCTACCATATAAATACCTTGTTTCTGGACAAGTGTAGGATGTAAGTGCACTTTCGGACCAAAATAACTTTGGTCATCACAATTTGGGCTTTATGAAACATCTGCATCAGAGCATCTCCAGAACCCTCCCAGAAGTGGCATGATGAAGGACAACAGGACAACACTTCAACCAAGTATTAAGGTGGTTATGTGATACATTTTTATACTGATAGGCCTCTTATTCCAATTATAAGTGGAATATCAAGGGCAATCCAAACATAACTAATGTGTCTGACTATAGAATATGCAGTAATGGCTTGTATGTTATAGATTACACTTGTAAAACATGTATAGATCCTGTCTGAATGTACACACTTTAAACTTGGAGTTTAAATTTGCACAGACGTCACCCACACTTTACAAACAACTCTGAAAAAAACATTTTAACACTGAAATCATTCTGCACAGTAGTACTTAAACATCCCACAGAAGGAACATGAAAAACATTGTTTTGAATGAAGGAGGATGAGAACGGTTGATAGGAATGGTATGATAGTTTCTCTTAACTGTATGAGCTAATGTGTAAAAAGATCAATTCTCTTTGGGAGGGTTGTCCTTTGACTGCATTCTGGTGGTTTGTAAGAAATGCCATCTTGTCTTGCTACACAATAAATTCCAAAAGAAGACGGCGTAGCATCGCCCATACAGGTCTGAATAAAAGAGAATGCAGAGATCTCAAGGATTACAGCATTAAAGTCATCCCCAGTCACAGCAGATGAGAGCACCGACTAAACATTCAGAGACTACAGGCATCTTTCACATCATTTAATCACACAGGTATACTTAACATATTAATATGGCATTTTAAGATTAGTTTTTGTAAATTATGTTGGCGACTGCTGATTTCTATGATAGAGTGCTTTGGGTTTAGCAGGGCCATTCTGAGAATGAGTCACAGCATTATACTTCTCAGACTGAGACAAACAGAGATTACCGGGCTTACCTACTGCCACACAGGTAGACACTTTGTCAAACACACAAGCATGACACACACACAAGCAGACAGAAGCTAAAGCCTTAAGATACACACAATTAAACTCAAGCACTACAGGCATGAAAATGGATCCAGAACCACTGTAGTCAGTTTGAACAGCAGCTCATTCAACAAAACAGCAATTCTGATGTTTTACTGCAGGATTTTAAGTTTAAGGGACAGTTTAGACTCCTTAAAAGACATGCATGAGTTTAAAAATAAATAAATAAATTTTAAAAAATGTTGTCTTATTCTCTTTAAAACTATTTTGCTATTGTGAAGTTTTGATCTTGAGTAAGAGGAGTGAATTTCAAAACACTTTTTTAAGCCTATGGATTTGATCAAACTGTTTCTATGTCATTAGAGCCAGACACATATACCACAAGCTAACACTGATATCATACATTATGGAAGAGCTAATTTATTTGCAGAAACAATACAGCAGTTTGCACACATAAAGCTGCTCAACATACAAGAAAAAAAAAAACCTAAGCAAAGATCACAGTATCATAAAAGAGTATTGTCCTTTATCTTTTTTTTTTTTTTTTTTTTTTGCACATGAATCTGAGTCATATAAGATAAAACAGCCCATAAAAGCTGGTCACAAATTAAAGCAAGGCAGATTTATTTGTATAGCACAATTCATATTAAATTTTATTTATTGTGTCTAATGTTAAGTAGTGTTTTGTGACTTAATTCTTCATTTAAAGACTTCACTGACTCCTCAGACTTTCTCCTGGTGTTGGACAGTGAAGGACTTTATAAGTCAGTAAGACTGTTTCAATGTCCTGACATGATCTTAGTCTTGTTTTTAGAGCTGACAGCAACAGAGGAAACAGTGTTTCCATGACGTGCAAAAACACTGTGACAATAAAATGTCCAAATTAGGGGAAATTAGCACAAAAAACATCAGTGGCTTTAATAAAATTCTGCAGGGATTAAAAGGTGCATATAACAATCATAAAATAATATAATGTAGTTAAACACAAATGGAAGAATATTTTCATTTTATTTTACATTCTTTGTGCCCTTGCCCAGTTGGGAAGTAACAACTAGTACTTAAACTTATATCTATGTAAAACCAAACTATCATGTTGTAAAGTGCTTCTTATAAACTACAAATAAATGCTAAATAATGGGACTTACCTGCTCTCAAAAAACATTTTGAAAATTTAGAAAATTGGAATATTACTCTTAATTACTCTTACGTTAACTCTTAAAGTACAGTCTGTTCAGTTGGCTGTTTTTTGTTATTTTGGTGTCTGTTTTAGTTCTGTCAATTCTATTTAGCATGTTTTGATGTAGAAAAATGTACTTCTGTTTTAACACTTTGATGAAGACACATTTTGAACTAAATTTATGCTCACAGAGTTGAATAATGATTTACTGTACATAACTGCAGTTTAACCAGTCCCATTGAACTGAGAACTACCAAGAAGAATGATGACCTGGGCAAATAAGAGCCTACGCAGACATTTAACTGTTAAGTGTGCTTATTTTGCTGTATTTTATTTCACTAAAAGTTATATACTGTCTCAGTTACACAGTGGAAAAAAGGCTACATGCCAGTAAATGACATGATCGCCTCAGCTATGATGACAGTAGTTTTACTGATATTGGTTCGCAGGGTATTAGTAGGAGACAAATGTTTTGTATGGTAGCAAACATTAACATACTAGTTTTGCTTACTTAAGCTTAAGATAGCACACTGGAAAAAATCTAAATCTTGCCAAGTGTATTTTTCTCATTTCTAGTCTGAACATCTCATCACACTTAAAATAAGACATAATCACCTAAAGAGTAACTTTAGAACTGATTTATAGACAACAGATGCAGAAAATCTGATTTCAACAAATCTTACCAAGATATTTTTCACTTGTTCCATTGGCAGATTTTTTTACTTGATTCAAGCAAAAATATCTTGTATTAATTTTTATTCGTTTTGTAGAGGGGCATTTTCTTCCAGTGTAAGAGTTTGTGCTATGTAGGAAATTAACAGTTTAATATAATGGGGGAAAATGCACACAAAACACTTTTATTCAAAGTGAATTACTTTTTGATGTTGAGGTTTTTTCCTCACAAGAAATTTCACTCATACATTGTCACAATAATAACAATAATTGTATAAGTTAATATTTGACCTTTTTTAAAACTTAAAAGTTCTATACTTAAGATTTACATGAATTTAGAGGGATCTAACAGCAGAAATGGAATATACCATTCATATGGTGGAGGTGAAGGGTGATGATGGTATTCATCACTTCTACGATGTTACACTATAAAACTTTTAAATTATTTTTCATATCAGGTTTGTTAAAACTTTGTCTCTAAGCTATGGAGAAAATGTTACATTTACTTATATATAAAAAAAAAAAATAACAGTGTGTACTTTAGTAAAGTTTAGACATTACATAAATGATTGCTATCCAGGATGTTTTTTTTATAGTTGTTTGATTATTTATTGGTATAAACAAGTACAATTTATTTCCAGACCATTACATCCATTATGACACTGTATACTGTCAACTACAATAAGTCAATGAAATAGACTCCATAATAATTGCACTAGCTAGAAAGGCAGTGCTCATATTACAACATATCCTAACATATATAGACAATGAAACGCACACACCCTTAAACATACACATACAGCTCACCCTAAACCCAATTCCACGGCCGTCTACTGCGCACATTGTCTGCTGCTCCTGAAAACAAATTAGTCACACATGTTTGCATTTGTACACACCACCACCCAGCAACAAACACAACAGCCGTTATGGGTCACATACACACACATGAACACACTTGCATAACATGCATGTGCACACAACGGTGCACACAGAAACACGTGTAGTAGTTGCACACACGTGAAGGTAAATAAGCAAATATGAGCACGCTGCTTTGCAACAGAAACGCAAAACACACACCCACACTGCACTGGTGGTCCTACCTGGAGAAGAGCTAAAGCCTTATCTCTTTTGTCTCTCATGGGAGGCCCATACAAAAGCAACAACCTGACAGGTAAACAAGCCGTCATGTTTGGGCAAACCTACCTGAGAAAGGCTCTCACCCTTCTCAGCCTCACCCGACACACCTTCCTCCCACCACCACCTGCTGCCACCACCACAGTCTGCGGTTTTCACCTGCAGTTCCTAGTCTGTTTTTACCACCAAGCATCCTCACCTATGCATTATTTAACACAAAAACCTAAAAATCTAAAGTTATGTATCAGAATTCAGTTAGAGTAGTGGTTAGAGAGCTGTCAAGTAACATAACATACTCTGAAAATCCTTTTGAGATTTAAATGTAGATGAAGAAAATAGACATTTTGACTATTCTCTAGAATATTTGCATAAACATCTATCACTTAGTGACTGTCTTGTACATTTGATCTGGTTCTGCAGCCCTATAGGATGTTGTGGTAACAACAACAAAGGTAAAGCACTTATGTGATTTAGAGAAGTAGTAACTATCAGTCCTCCCATCATGCAGATGGTCCATCTCTTTTCTTGAAATAGAAATGGCTCAAATTTGCAACTTTGCAGCGAAAACTATCTAGAACTAAAATCTGAACAACTGGTGAATGATTTTTGTGAACTTTGATGAGATACCTTCCTCTCCTGGAAACACCTTGGTGTTTCCTCAGTCAATACCATGTTACGACCCTTGGTCATTTGTATCATTTTGTATGTATCGTGTATCCTCTGTGTGTGTCTCTGTGCCTGTATCCTGTGTTCCAGGTGGCAGATGCTGATTGGCTGCAACAGCTTTTTAAGGAGGAAGCTGGTGAAGCCTCTCCCTCTCTCTCCTTCTCCAAGCAGCCAGTGGGGTTGTAAATAGTGTATTGATCCTTTGTTTTGTTTTAACAGCCCAGTTTTTTTGTAGGGGAGGGAAGCCATTTTGTTTCACTGTTTTCTCCTGTTTTTGGTTAGGAAGTTTAGTAATTGTTGTTCTTTTGTTTGTTTAGATAAGGAAGTTTTCTGTTTTAGAACCATTTTGTATGTTGTTTTGGCCATGCCCTCCTTGACACCTTTTGTTGTAAAAAATAAATAATTAAATAAGATTGGATTGTATTTTAATTGCAGGGCCTATTATTTGGAAGCTAGAAGAAGGAGGGGAGCCATTTTATGCTATGCCCTGGTTCCCCTAGCCTGGGGCATAACAACCAGCATGGTACATTTCCAGTTAATGTCTTTTAAAAGGGATTGTTGTGCTGTTTTTTTAAAAAAAAAAAAAAAAAAAAAAAAAAAAAAAAAAAAGGCCTTTAAGAAATTTGTGATCTCCTGATTTTAATTCCCATTACAGCCAAATTTGAGTTTGTCCAACACCTTTTTTGACAATACATAACAGATTTAATGGTGTTGATGCAAACTCATTTGTGATACTGTCTAATTTAATAGAAGCAATCACTAATTTGTTATGATAGATGCAATATTCAATTGCAATGGGAACTTAATTGTACCACTGTTTAAAATTTGCAAATATAAGTTTACTTACAGTACAACACATTGTCTTTCTCTCATCTTGTTTTTCTAAGTATACTAAGTATACCAGCCTCAGTTATTTGAGGTGTACCTTACGGCTTACTTTTGGGTCTTCTATTTTTCCTAAAAGTTGCAAAGGTTCATACAGTAGTTCTGTATACAATGTGTCTTTAAATTCTTAGTCACACTTTCAGTAAATAGTATTCCCTTGTAGTTAACAAGACATAAAGACAAAAATGTCTATATTTTTACCTTTTAGATCACTTTGTATTTATTTTTACCATTCAATACATGGACTTCAAACTCAGCCCTGGTTGGTAATAAATGTCATAAATGAGTTAATGCACCACGGAAAAAAAAAAAGGTTCCACTTATTACATCTAAAGTTCTATAATGCACCTCTAGATCACTACATGTACCTTTATCATGCTGACTAAGAGATTCTGTTACTCAAGAATTATATTTCCACAGCTTATTTTTGTAGTGGCTGCTCAAATCCAAAAATAGTAGTATTTCATTTCTATACCATGTTCATTTTATCACTGCATGCTTCAGAGTTCTGGGGAAATACTTAATGTTTAGTAGTGTTGACATGAAAATTGGATAATACATTCTTAAGTAACACATATCGGTCATTAGATCAGACCACTATCAATCCTTGCCAAGTTCAGTTTTTCCAAACAATTGAAAACATTTGGGAATAAAGACTCACAGCATAAGACAAGTCTCTAACAAAAGCCACCCACACCTGCTTTATCACTGGAGTGTATTTTCTTAAGGTTTCTTTCCAACTAAACTCTAAGAACCACTTGCTTCATTGTGCAGCACAGATGTCAGATGGTGGAAGATCTCAGCCACAGGTAAAGACAGAAAAAGACCAAAAACAGATAACACAAAAGAATGAGAAATGTGCAGTTACAAGACACTGAAGATGAGAAGATATTGTAAATGACTAATCCTTTTAAATTTTTTTCTTTTTCAGTCACAGATCATATTTTACAAAGATGCCTTTTTCAAATATTATTTTGGGTATTTTTCCATTTTATTAAAGTGTGTATTTAAGAGGTAAGAATAGAGATGATAAAAAATTTACATCATCCCATCCAGGAGTCAAATTGGGCTTATGTTACTGCTCATAGTTGATGCCAATAACATGTAGACCACCTAGTTTACAACAGTTGCTTATTTGTGTCCCTAGTGGACAGTAAAAGTCACAACTAAATCCAAGACAACTGAGACTTGTTTTCACAGCTGAAACATGAAAAAAATAAGAAATATGTCAGCTACAATGGCTAGAATTGGTATTTCTTACTCAAGTAAAAGTTGTAATACCACTCAATGAAAATACTGCACTTTAACGACAACTGTCTATTCTTATTTAAAAGTTCAGTATGTTAACACCCGTGCTTGTGTGTTTGTAGGTAGTTTGTGTTGGGAGTCTACATTGTGCTGACATCGTAGGACATTTGTTGAAACTGTAAGAATGATGTATCTCTAAAAAGTAAACTTTTCATGAACTCAGAAAACACAAAAGAGTTCATTTAGCTTAAGAGGGACAATTTTTAACTTCACCTGAAAAGTACAATTTTATCCTGTAGTTTATTGTAAGCATTCAAACAATGGAGATGCATGGTTTTCACTGGGCAGGAAGAGGGCAAAAAAGTATACTGAAAAGTAACTAAAGCTGTCAGACAAGGGAAGTGGCATAAAATGACAATGTTAGCAGTAGAGAGGAGTATAAAGTTGCAAAAATGGAGCTCTAGTAAAGAACAAATGCCTCCTGTTTGCACTTAAGTACAGTACTGAACAAAAAATACCTATATTTATGCATTGCCTTGACATTCCTCCTTACGACAGAGATGAGGAACTTGCTGTATATTGTTGTGGTCTGTTGTTTTTTTACTCCTTCTTTCCAATGTACACACACACACACACACACACACACACATACACTGTCACAAACACATATACACAGTAGCCCAACCCAGCAGGTCAGGTTTAAGAGGAGGAGGAGGACGACAAGAAGTTAGGGAGGAGGATGAACTGCTGGGACTCTGGTTATCCTCAGTCAGGAAACAGAGAGGCTGTTTTCCCACAGAAGCACACGCAAGCTGCTTCAGATGGCTTCTCATGCAACATGACGTTAGACTGTCCACGTTTTATTTTCTCTCTTACAGTCTTATCTCATCTTGGTTTCCAATTAAAATTAAGAATCATGTATGACCTCTGTATGGTGATTATTATAAAGAGCACTCACTAGTCCAATATACCCACAAAAAGAGATAAATCAAAGATGTGGTAAATCTTCAGGAAAAGTTTAAAGGTTCATAAGATTTGTGTATTCTCATGCACCTGTGTGCAGTTTTTGTTAAAATCTGATTTATGATGGGAAAAAAAATAATTTGTTGATGTTAATTAATGACTTCTTTTTTTAACCTGACAACAGTTTTGTTTGCCTACATCACAATCCCAGAAAATTTGAATTTAAATGGACAAATATCACATTTGTAAATGGTAGGACAGTTTAAATGGGATCACTAATTAACTGTCTCTTGTCACTTACCCCTGTTCATATTTTTTTCCAAAGATAGGTCCCATGGGACACAGCAGAAGGGGCAGGACTTCAACTGTTGCACTCTTCAAAAACCCTCTTGCTTTTTAAATATCTAACATTCACACCTTGCTTGTGTGCTTACATTAAATTCTTGTTGGAATTTGTGTTGTGCTGTGACCCCATTTTTTATTAACATTAACTAACTGTAGTAGAAGGGCAACAGAGAAATCTGAAATATTAATATGAGTCCTCTACATGGAAATCAGTGCTCACAGTGTCATGAAAGTAGGCAAGCAGTCATTAGCTTAGATATGGAGTTAGCAAACACCAACAAATTACTTGCTTCTAGAGCAGACTCCAAAAACAGATGCTTTGTCATTTTTCTTTTATCCTTTATGATAGTGTGCAGGCAAACTGAGTCACAGCAGGATTTCAAACAATGAACTTAAAGGAAAGTTTTGTGTTTCACTGTGTTGCAGCTTTGAAGATAAATCTTCAGATCAAACTCCTTGGTCTCTGTGCTCTTTTATTGGTCTTGCTAATGACAAAGTGTTTGGGCGATTTTTATCAGATGTGAGAAGAAGCTAAAGTGCTTCTTGCTAAAGATTCAAGTATAGCTTAGAACAGCAGACACCGATTTATCTGACAATCAAGATAAAACTGAAAGAGTGAGTTCACTGCTCTGGCTTTTTCTACTCTCCATTCCCATACCTGGATAATGTGAAATTCCCAGAGACGGGCAGTAAATTGTCCAATGGGGCGACGTTGTCCTCTCCCTCCTGAATACCTTTCACTCTGAGAAAAAGACATAGGATCAGAGGCATGTTGAGTTTCACCTACGTGTCTTTTCAGAAAAACACATACATCATGTGTATTTTTTAAGAGAAGGATGTGAGATTGAGGTGGAGGAGCATGTGTGTGCATGTAAATACGTGCTTGAATGAGGTTGGTCCTAAACTTTCTCATGTCCAACATCATCCCAAATGAAGGGAATAGGCTGGTACAGTGCTTTGTGGGAAATAAAATATGTGGTGACCTTTTGTTGATGGACAAACATTGCTGAGGTTCAAAGGCAAATATGTACCAGTGGCGCATTCGACCTCAGTGGTTTTCTCAATTAATACATGATGTATACTTGCCACAGGAAAGTTGCCAAGTACATGTCAGCTCTACAGACTAAGGCACAGGATGCTGTTTTGACATATTAACCTTTCAGAGAGAAAATAAATCCGCAGGTGGTTTTAGAAAACAAAGTTGTGGTCAGTTCAGGGTGTGTTGTCAGTTCTCTGAAAGCTGAGGTGTAAGTCAATGTACTGTATGTGTCTATTACTGGACAATGTGGCAGACCTGCTTTTCCAGTGCAAGTCATCCACAATTTATTGTATTACATGTCATAAATCAAACTAAATAAACATTTAATCTTTGAGCACGGCTGCTGTTTTTTCTCTTTATGTAATGCAAAATTTGCAATAAACCTGTTATAGTGTATCAAATCAATTTTTATTCATATAGCACCAAATCATAACAAAAGTTATCTCATGACACTTTACAGTTTTATAGCTGGTTAAAACCAGACTCTCAAGCCAATTTATACAAACCCAACAGAATTTTCCATGAGTAAACACTTGGTGACAGTGGTGAGGAAAACCTTCCTTTTAACAGGCAGAAACCTCGAGCAGACCCTGACTCCTGGAGAATGGTCATCTGCCTTGACTAGTTGGGATAAAAGAGAGCAAAGGAGAGCGAGAGAGAGATTGAGGGAGAGGAGGAGATAGGGGGAAATGGGGGGGGTAATAGGGGGAGACACATGGATGTACAGCAAACTGACCTAGAACTGTTTGAAACTAGGACAGCTGGAGCTAGTATAATTATCAATAGGTAAAACAAATGTCCGTAATTGTTAATACTACAACTACAAATACAAGTATTAACAGTGGATGTACAACTACTACTACTGCAACTGTTAGTGCAAATAATAGAAGCCTCCACCATCTATGTAACTATATAATAAATACTATCACAACTATATGAATAAATGAGTGATGACAATGAAGAGAAGGACCACAGCAGCAGAGCCAGAGATGATCCAGGTAAAACCAGTAGCATTAGCATATGGGAAATTTTGGTCAATTACCAGAATATCAGCAACACAAAGCTTCTGTTACCAAATTTACCACCAATACCCAGTGATCCAACATCAGGAAAGTGGCTGGCTGTTGTCACTGATAATTCACTTGTGCATATTGGATGGTATTTGTAAGTAATTAATTTGTGACTTTATCCTTGGACTTCATATTTAATCAGTTTCTTAAATGTGTCCATGAACGTTCTATGCTCAACTTCAGCCCCATTTGAACATGACTGGGACTTGATTGAGTTAGATAATTTAGTTTCTGTGAACTATAAGTAACTATATGTAGCTGGGATAGGCTCCAGCAACCCCCATGACCCTAGTGAGGATAATGCAGGCTCAAAAAATAAATGAATAAATGAATGAATAGTTCCTATGATTAACTTGTTTTGGGGTAAGAGATCATTTAATTTCCTGGATTGCAGTTAGAATTACAGCATCCCAACAAACCATATAAGGGACGACATGTTACGAATTCTGAGACATGGCCTTAAATTTTGATATAATGTCTAATGTAAAAATGATCAATGCAGGCTACAATTCAAGTTTTTAGCAGATGACAGACCCAAAAAATATTTATTTGAATGCAACTTTACCAACATCTACACAAAGTAAATATGGTAAGTACAAGAATAGGGAAAATTTCATGAATACACATGAAATCTGTAAAAAATGCACAACATTGGGTTAATCTGTGGGAACATGGGACAAGATACTGTATCTTGGAATTGTGCAGTTCCAAAAACTTTTAGGCCAACTATAATAGGTTTTGTTCACTGTTCACTGTCGCACCTGTACAGGAGCGGAAGAAAGGCACTCCAGAATGAGCAAAAGCCAGACTGCTATTCAGGGAATATACATATTTTAAGGTGCATTATAATTCATTCCAGCAATGGAAAATGTCCTATGTAATTCTGTCATTACTGATTACATGTTTGGCCCCAGCTTCTAGATGACTGCTTACAACTACCTGTGGGTTAATTTTTAGTGGCAGGAAGTCTGAGCATCCTAAGATAGGTGTTTTTATATGGCATTCAAATTTCATTTTTTGTATGATCCCAGTAGTAAGGGGGATATGACATCTTATTTAAATGTTTAATTGGAAAACCTATAGAACTACCTCAGACATTTGTGGAATGAGAATCACAATAATTCAACTCAGCACTATAAATCAGTGTGAAGCCAGGAGTCAACATATATCCTAGTTAGTAAATGACCTCAGAACCACTAAGCGCATGGGTTTTGAGGACATACAGCTGTAAAGTGTGTAGGTATGTGCGTGTACATGGGAGTCTGTTTATAACTGTTTACACTCCCTGGGTTCAAGCCTTTTGCAGGGCTTCGTTCCACCAAGCAGGCAGGTAAACCAACGGGCATGGGAGGCTGTGGCAGCTTCTTAATCATTTCTCCCTCCGTATTGTTTCCCTTTTGACAGTCCTTTGCTCTTGTGTGACGGCCCACGCTACCACCCCGGCGTGCTTACCTTTTCAGGTCTCCTGAAGCGAGACTACTAATGTACTTGCTGCTCTGCTCCCTGGCTCACCGGCCCGCCCTAAACTACACACTCCCGTGACAGTGCAAGCCACTCACTTTGTCTGCCATGTTTGTGCAAAAATTGTTTCAATATGTATTTTTGGGAACGGTAATGTTTGCATAATAAATCTTTGTGTCAGGGGAATACAAAAGGAGCTATAGGTCGAAACCTGGGTGGGTCGGATTGGACACTCACTCTCTCTTCCTCATTTACTCTTAACTCTACTTTCCATTCTCTCTCTTACTTGTTTTTCCAGACTGCTGTCAGTAGGTTTATATAGACATGTATCAGACCCAGTGCAGAGACTGGAGCCGCCTCCCTCTGACTAGTCTTTGGCAGTTCTCATGCCCTCAGTTTTGTTAGAGCAAGGTGCTGCAAATCTGTCTATCTGTAAAGATATACAACACATCACAGACTACATTCTATATACATGATGCGGTCCACATCTCTGACAGGATTCAATGCCTATGAATCTAACATCATTGGTGGGCCATGTGCCAGAAAACCCAATTATCAAGCAATGTGCTGTGTAAGCTGCAGGCTCTGGCCCTTATGCCAATAACAACTTATCTACAGATCACTCCTCAAGTACAATTTCATTACACTTAAACTGATCTCCTGTTATGGGAAAGGCCAGAATGATTTCACTGATACTCTGGGCAGGCACTGGTGAAGTAAAGTTGATGTGTGTGGGGGGGGGGCACCTTAAATGATGGAAAATTGGATGGACTCCTCTTTCAGGGCCTGAAAATTAGGAAGTAGAATAGGAACAGTTTACACAGGCTTGAGAAGATGAGGAGTTAACAAGGGAACATTGAGACAAACAGATCCACATGCAGTAATGTTTGAAAAGTCAGCTTAAACATAGCGTACAGCATGTCACAAACTGTGTGATACTCTGTTTACTCTGTCAATACAATATCGACTCAATCTTCAGGAGAAGTTTAGAGGTTCATAAGATTTGTGTATTCTCATGCACCTGTGTGTAGTTTTTGTTTAAGTCTGATCTATACCACTAAATAATGATGAAGCATCTTGATTATGTTTCACAGTTATGTTCAATAACTCTCAGCTGTGAAGAGATTGTGATCTGTTGGAAACACAAATTAATTCTGAACATGAATAAATAAGTAAAACACATCTCAATACATAGTAATTTCAGATAAGCCAAGTTTCATTACCTTTTATGCAAATATATAACATTGGTAGTGCTTTTATATTCAAATAATTTGAACCAAATTAGCAACATTCCTGCAACCCTCCTGAGATTTAAGTGGTTATGCTAAAGTGGAACTATACAACATTTTTACCTTAATTAAACAGTTTCAGAATAATTGTGATGGTTAAATGGCTTGTTATGGGTTGAATGAAAGCCCTCTGCCTTCCCACTAGCACCTCTCTCTACCTTGCGGTGTGCTCCAAGGCTCTGTCCTGGGGCCAGTCCGGTTCTTGTTGAATGTCCTCCACCTTGGCCACATTATCCAGCAGTTTAGTAATGTCTCCTGTTCACAGATGACATTCAGATTTACTGCTCCTTTAAGTCTTTTGAGCCCCACAAACTGAGTTCCCTAACTAACTTTTAAGCAGAGCTAAAGCACTGGCTAAATAATAGCTTCCAGCTGAACTCTAGCAAAACAGAGACCTTCATCATTGCCCCAGACAGTGCCATCCCAGGGATTAAACAGTACCTCAGTGACCTGAGCTCTTCAGTGAAGACCAAGCTGAGGAATCTGATTGTCATCTTTGACCAGGCCATGTCTTTATGTGGCACTAGGGTAGATTCTGGTGCTAGATGTATACTTTAACGGCACTAACTCGACGCCACCTGGAGAAATGGCTCCAGGACCAAACCAAGTAAAGACAAGGCCACGCTTGGTATGGACATGAAGCAAGACGTAGAACCAAATTAAACAAAAATCACAAAGTTAAAGTTTATTTTTGTTATCACAATTTGTTAAAACACTATAGGCCTGTAGGTGAAATAAATAGCAAATATTAATCAACATTGAATCATAAGATCATTTTCAGGAATGGCAAGAGGAAAAGAAATGCAGTTAATGCTTCAATTCAAACAAAACAGAATGCAGGACACAGCAAACATGCAAAATAAATGGCAACATGCAAATCAAAACATAAGCCATGCACAGCAAATATGTTACATGCAAAGCAGAGCAAATAAAATGATCACAGCAATAATAATACAGCAAGCAAAGCAAAATTAAAGCACGCAAAAAACTTACCCAAACTCACCAAATGAGGATTCCGATCTACTCAAAAAGAAAAAAACAATTAATTAAGTCCAATCTTCCCCTTAGTATAGGGGAAGAGTGTTCGAGTGACTTTATCCAAGCACACCTAAACGCACCACTCGGATGGCCAGGATGGCTCTGGACAGGGCTCCCCATGTCTTAAGTAGTGGAGCTGGTACCGAGTGGTGGCGCAGGATTACATTGGAGGCAGCTATATTTACCAAGATGGGACAGAGCTGGATAAAACAACGGGTCCTTTCTGGGAGCGGCGGTCCTGGTTGTGGACCACAACCCAGAACTCTCACACCTGCCGAAGAAAGCATGTGTCCGTGGGCAGCGAGAGGAGGGGGAGAGCCGGAGGGAGGGGATCAGTGGCTGTCCCCACTGCAGCTCAGGATCCGGAGTCAGGAGTCCCCAACCCACGGCCCAAGCCAAACCGGAGCACCCAGATGTGTTCCCAACAAAGAAAACTGGCCGGCCACCAAACGCTGCAACCGCCACACCCAAACCAAGCCATGTCAGCGCGCATGGACCACCCACTACTTATAGGCTCTGCTCGGTGCCACCTACTAATCACCGCCAGGTAAAGGTGCACACCGACATACCACATTTAGAACACCACTCCAAACACCTGGTGAAGAACTGTTTCTTCCAACTTCACAACACCTCCAAACTCAGATCCATGGTGTCCATTAATGAGCTTGAGATGATTATCCACACATTTGTGTCTTCTCGCCTAGACTACTGCAACAGCCTGTTCACATGCTTAAGCAAGAAGGAGCTGGCACGTCTACAGTTTGTCCAGAACTCTGCTGCAAGACTTCTGACCTGCACAAGCAGGAGAGCTCACATTACACCCATTCTTAAATCACTCCATTGGCTCCCTGTTCTGTATCAGTTTCATTTTAAAATTCTGAAGCTAATCATCTGTGCTTTACATGGCCAGGCCCCAGCATACATTGCTGCCCTGATTCAGCCCTACAGCTCGTAGCCTGAGATCTTCAAGGCAGCACCTGCTGATGGTTCCTCGCACCTGTTTCAGCACATGGGGTGACTGGTCTTTTAAAGCTGTAGTGCTGCATCTTTGGAATGACCTCCTGTTATTCCTATGGTCCATGGACTCCGCAGACACTTCTGTTCAAGCAGGCTTTTTTAATTTCCTAACTGACCTCGAGTGGCTACCAACTGATTGCACTTTATGTGTTTATCATATTTTAATTGTATTTTTAATGGTATTTTAAATTGTATTTTATTTGCATTTCGCACTGTAAAGCACTTTGTGACTCTGTCTGTGAAAAGTGCTCTATATATAAAATTTACTTACTTACTTACTCTATGGCAGAATATGCCACTTGCAACTTCTCAGTGCCATTCCTGGAGCCTAGATTTCGTCTTGGTGGTCCAAGATCTTCTGTCTAGTGAGAAACGTCACGGTTTACGGCACTACCACACAAACACACATCCAGCTAGGTACTGCTGGCTAACAGCAAACACAAGCCATCCACGCCTTCATTTCACAGGCATTTACAATGGTAGAGATAAATTCTCTCTACTCTGTGTATTTCAGTGGATTTATGCTCTTGATGAAGCTACTGGTTGTAACAGTATTTATTCATTTATGAACTTATTTTATGAACGATGCCTTGATGCTTCTTGTCTAGCAGAGATGATAGCATACTCACTAGTAATCCCAGCTGTTTGTGTCATGTAGGTGTATGTTTGCTCAGTTTACCAGATCAGCCTTCGTCTGCCTCAGGAGTGTGTTTTTATTACTAGACAAAGAATTTTGTCAGTTGAATTGAGTTTTGTCAGATGTATGTAGTTCATAACTGGTTTTGTCTGAATAGTGACTGGCATAATAATTAGCTTTGATGTTCGATCTTAGCTGGTGTGGTATGATACTTGTCTCTTGTACAGTAAATGTTAGCCCTCATATGATAGCGCACTAATCGCTAACAGGGCTGGGACACGGTAACAGATTCAGATAACTTTAGTTATGCCCTAAGAGCAATTCAGTTAGCACACATGGGTCGCAGCAGGACAGGACATTAGACACACATCCCACAAGCATAAATCACTCAGATCTGTCAAACAGGACCACTGAAGGATCCCGCCATAAAGTGCAACAGTGACAAGGTGCAAACAAATAAAATACATTTAAAACCTAAAAAACAACACATGTAAATGCACAGTGTACCCTACACTACACATTACGCACTGTCACTGGCATTTAAAAGCCTGATGGCAGAAGGAAATAAAGAGTTAGTGTAACAGTTTGTTTTCCTGCTGGGCACGAGATAGCACCTCCCAGAGGGCATCAATGCAAACCTGTTTTTAAGTACATGGTCAGGGTGAGCAATAATGCTCTTTGCTTTCTGGAGTACCTGCCTGCTCCATAGAGAGTGTAAGTCTGTAGTCTGCACACCCATGACCCTAGCACAAATTTTAACGATGCCAAGGGTGGGAGCTGCTGATGTTTGTTAGCCTGTTAGCTCTTCTGCTTTGTGGTTAAGATAGAGAAATAGATAGTTTTATTAATCTCCAAATGAGAAAACTAAAATTCCATGGACTCATAACACTCATCACACAGTACAAAAAACACAACATCACTATGGACTCTGCTACAGACCCTTGTAACTACAGTGCAGCAGCCCAATACCAATTTCAAATAAAGTTCTCATTATAAAAATGCACAACAGCAGGAACCAAAGACTTCCTAAGATGTCCAGTAGAACACTGGGGCATCACCATTTGTCATGAACAAATTAACATTAGCAGCATGGTGCTAGTGGCTGCAAACCGAGCCTCAGGCCACCAGTTAGCTCATAAGCTAACATTAGCAGCATGGTGCTAGCAGCTGCAGACGCAGCCTCATGTTTCTGTCCAAATGCCCGCCCCCTGGCCACCCAGACAGACAGGTCACAATGACACCCTGGTTGTGTGTGGTTGGTTGTCTGAGGCTCTGTCTGCAGCCACTGGCACTGAGCTGCTAACATTAGCCGCAGAGCTAAAGAGCAGCGTGAAGTGAAAACAAATGTCCGAAACTTCAGTGTCCAGCTAAAGTTTCCCATTCCACCCCATTCCAGTAGTGTTTTGATCACTATTTTTTGCCTTCTGGTCACTAGCTTCATTGAAAACAAATGCACATTTGGAGGGGGAGAGTTAATGGTGGGTTTTATGACAGTAAATATGTACTCCGAAACTATAGGGGGTGCACTGCTGAGAAAAATGCTAGAAAAACAGCCAAGAAGAACCATAACCAGCGAAGAACCAAAACGGTAAAATGTTGTTTTGTTCCCCTTTAAATTAATGAAAGAACAACATTATAGGGTATGTTTCACCCAAAATGATACACAAGATAGAAAAATTTATGATCATTGTGAAGTAATGTGAAGGATTTTAGATTCATCTTCTGTGTTGTATCATGTGTGGCTCAGGTTTGGCTTGAGCAAATAAATGTATAAAGTGGCAAAGTTTTAAATATTACGGTCTTAGGTGTCAATTCAGGGACTTTGTTGAACCCATTGAAGTAAATGTGTTTTTTAAAGAGATGCTACTTGAGCTTTTCACAAACACCTATCAAAACTAGTGCTTGGTCTTCTGTGAAGAATTATATGTAGCATCCAATGATTGAAATAACAGGTTACATATTTTGTCTACACTGTAACAAACTTTGTGTAAATGATTCTTAGTTTTTTTGTTTATTTGGGGTTTTTTTGCACACTGATATTTCTTTTACTGAAAGTGCACATTACAGACAGGCTCCATGAACTACACATCAGGAAATGATGTGATCTTCTCCACCAAGACAGTGAGACTTTTGGTCATTCTGAATCATGCAGGCAATTATCTTACCTGCATGATATACCACTGAATACCACTGAAGAAAACTGAAACTGAAAAAAATTAAACACAAAACCTGAATGCAGGCTTAAATGGATCTCAATTCAGTTCAGGCTGATGTTGAACATGAAGAAAATTCTTGGTTTCATTTCCGGGATGACAATTAAAGGAGACTGTGTCATGATATAATGTTCATGTTGATTGCTCTAAAGTGCTTAAAACCTAGGCATCCAACCTGCTCAAATGCATTTCAGATGCATCTGTATGCATCAGTAGTTCTACTGATGTTGCTTCACAGTATGTTTTGCGGTTGTGTAAATATGGTGGTCTAGCAAACATTAGCTTCCTAATGTTGTTTATTTCAGCTTAAGCTACATCCACATCAGAGAAATTAGCAATCTGACTCCGTTAATGCTACATTTGACCTCAGACCTAACAGACATTTTAAATAGTTCTGTGTGCTAATATGATTGTAGTTTGTGTTGGAGTCGGTGTCAGAGACTGAAGGAGCAAAGAGGTGAAACCAGTGCTTTTTGGACAACTGCTTTCAGCCCAAACTGACAGAAATGTAGTTCTGCTGATGCACACTGATCTAACCACTGAACAAAGCTCAAGTTTCACTTTTTATCAATGTAAGCTGTGTGACAGTAGTAAAGAAAGTAGACATAGAGGTTAGAGGAAAAAGATGAAACGGTAGGGCTTTCTGAGAACTTTTTTCAGTTCATAAAGGTGGGGGAAATGCTCTGTTGCAAAGTTCTTTGTGCAGGAAGCTGTTGATGTTAGCTAACTCCATTTCTAAGCTAAGAGTGGCTAGTGTTGTATCCTTTTGTTGCTGTAGATGAGCAGAAAAGAGGCATTAACCTCCTGAGACCCAGGACTCTACAAGTTTCAGTTTTTTCATGAAAAATTTGTCTTGAGTGAAAACATGCAGTATTTTTTCCAGATACATTTTTATTTTATTTTATTTTATTCTTTTTCAATAAATGGCCTTTTCAGTGGATAATTTATTGTTTTTGTTTTTTTAAATAAAGGCTTTGAAGCTCTTGACCACAAATTTAGGTGGTTAAAGAACTGAGGGGACCAGAAAATGGAAGAGTCTGCTGTGATATTGAAGGCAGCAGTACACACTTCTCTTTATGCAATACAATATGACACAGATAGAAGCTCAAGTTGTGATGCAGCAGATAATTAACAAAAAGCTGAAGGTAATGATGGATATTCTGGCTGGTGGTAATGCTTCACTAATGAACCATTTTTGGTTCTGTGTGCACTAGGAGTGTGACAAAATATCGACATGGCGAACTATCACAATATTTAATCTTACGATGGATTATCAATGTGCTCTCACCATGTCTCAGGTTTTTAAAAAAATATATTATTATTAAAATATAGCTGCTATAAACTTCTTTCACTTCACTTCCTTCTTTGTGAGTCAAGTCACCATTTTACATGTCATCCAGGGGCCACTCCTGCAAATATCTGGCGGTGCTGACCGTGCCGCCTGTGGAAGTAAAAGTGAAACATTAGGCTTATTTATCTTTTCTCTACCTCCTGAAGCTTCGCAAACTTTCATTTGAGGGGGCAGGACGTGTCGCTGCACCACAGCAAAACCTTACCAGTGGAAACACTGCGTTGTTACCACCGACTCACTCCATGTGCAGGGGCGTGGTCTGCTTTGGCAAACTGATTAAGAATGAATTTGATTGGTGGATTGCTGCACGCAGTGTGTGTCAGGTATGCTTGAAATTAGATGAGAACATGTGTTCACTTGCCTCCAACATTGCAGGACCTGCGATGTGACTATTGCTCACACATACATGATGATGCTGATGATGGTGGTGATTTTACAGTAGCACTTGAGCACACACAAATCTGACATATCGAACCAAGATAATTTCATCACAGAAACTTTTATGAGTACAGTAATCATATAGTACTCTTTACACTTCTAGTGGTATCTAGGACTTTGAAATAATTTCAGAGATTTTTTTTAGGCTTAGATGCACCAGATTACAGGTGTCAAACATGTGGCCTTGTAGGCCAAAACCGGCCCATCAGAGGGTCCAATCTGGCCCATGAAATGAATTCATGGAATGCAAAAATTACACTGAAGATGATAAAAATCAAGGATTTTAAATTATTATAGGTCAGTTCAATTTAAAGTGGGTCAGAAGAGTAGAATACTATCATGGTACTCTATAAATAATGAAAACCACAATTTTTTCTCTTTGTATTAGTGTAAAAAATAAATTACAATTTTGTGAAAATATTTACATTTACAGACTAGCCTTTTACAAAAAATGTGAATAACCTGAAAAATATGAACAACCTGTAATGTCCTAAGAGAAGTAGGTGGAATTTTACTCATATTGTCTCTTACTAAATGTTTTGTGTATTTGTAGACCAACTGCGATCCGTAAATTGTAATGCATGTGTCAATGATAAGCTAAGGTGTAATCTTGTTAAAATTCCACTTATTTTTCTTAAGATATTTCAGATTGTTCATGTTATTCACATTTTTAAGGAAACTTTTTACTTTTTCACTGTTATTATTTTACTGGTCTGGCTCACTTCAGATAATATTGGGCTAACTGTAACCCCTGAACTAAAATGAGAGTAACACCCCTGCACTAGATGATACACTATTCCAATAAAGTGTTCTTTCTATTTCTGTTTGTATTTTTAGCATCACATAAACTATCCAGATGTGAAAGTTGCTGCTGCTTTTTTTCAGTCTCGTTACTCCAGACTGAACAGTCCTGTCCAATCCTGCTGTAATCAGAGCGGCCACATGACCTTGCAGATTTTATTGTATCTCACTTGGTGACAGAAGCAGACTGAGGGGAAGAAAGGGGTGAACAGTTTTCCCTCGACACGTCAGAGAACTGGATTGAAAGCAGGGAAGCAGGGGAGGTAGAGTATAGTGATCTTAGTGGGACTGTGCGGGGCAATGCTATCCCAAACACAGCAGAGTGCTATAAGCCTCTGCCATAAATCTCTGAGTTTGCCGAGCCACAGCCAAGCTTGTTCAGTGCTGTGTATGCGGCTGGAGAGGCCAGAATCCAGATGTTGGAGAGAGACAGTAAATAAAACAATCTATCAAGAATCCAAAGAACAAAAAAGGAGGAAGATTTTTTTTTAAGAAAGCTTTCCATCCAGCTGATATTGGAAGAAAAAAAAAGTCACCTGTTTGAAGTGCTTATTGCTGAGGGTTTTTGGAATATACAGCATCAACCAGACACACACATCCAACACAAACTCCCTAAGCAAGTGAAATCAGTAATTTAATCCCTTTTAGAACAACACAGATATTGTAGCACCATGCACTCCATTGTAGCTCAAGGTGTTTTTGAATACAAAACAGGCTTGTTCCTCTGGATTAGTTTTTATCATTTATAGATGCAAGTGGATTGAAGCGATAAACAGATATGGAAACCTCATTGTGGAATAAATTTACATGGCTTAAAGTGTTACCGTGCAGATCATTGTGATGGTTTGTTGTTTAAGACCGCTGGCTCTGGACATGAACTCCTGCCGGCCTGACTCTGAATCTTGCAGGACTTAGAGTAATTGTCTACTGCATCTCAACTATTGCAGCTTCTGTTGTGTCTTTCTCAGCTTTCTGTTGGATTGATAAGCAAAACATGGCCAAGGAAGCAGATTAGTCATGTTCAGACAGAATCGTTCGATGTTTAGGATCTTCATTTTCCCATTTCACAATGAGACGACCCTTATAAAAAATTTATAAATGTTATAAATTGGGTTGTGAATAATTTATAAATAAGCAATAAACAATTACAAGTAATTTCTAGCAGTTGCTATATGTCAGTTCAGGCTCTCTATTTTGCAAGATCAAGTTTTGGCTCCACATTTTTCTGTCTATTCTGTTAAATCTCTGATTTTGAAGTTCTTTTGCTTTCTTAATTGGCCTGCATGTTCAGCACTTTAGCAGAGTCATTACCATTTATGAGTAAATGTATGTACATTTTTCAGTTGTATGTGTGCATATGTTTTTCTGACAACTTTTTCCTCTTACTACATTTAAATACATATGTACTATCAACTCTTTATCAACATTTTCAAAACCAACTTGTCACTGTAGTTTTGATGTATTTTAATCATCCAGTATCTTTTAGTATCTTTGTTAATTTTTTTGTTTTGTTTTTTGTTTTGTTTTTTTAATCATTGTACTACATATGGAATAAATAGAAAAGATGATACCTCAGTGATTCATTGCTGATGAATATCACAGAAAGGTGAGAAAAGACCAAAGAGAAAAGGCACCATGATACATATGAGTTTAGAATAGTCCTCACATTATATTAATATGATATGTTGTGGAGTTCACTTTTTGGACCATTGGTACTAATGTAGCAATACTTTTTCCACTTTTATGCTGAATCAGAACCTTTAATTTTAGTATTTTTTAATACGTGTATCTATACTTCTACAAACATCTATACTTTTACCACCAGCAATGACTGTGTAACTTAATTTTATATGGTGAATGAAACTTTGACTACTGGAGCATATTGATGGTTGTTAAATTCTGGTATCATGTTAATAGAATTAATTTCTAAATATCAGGAGAGGCCAACATAAATGCTGCTGATGGACACAAACAAAGCTCAGTGACCATTGAGATCTGAGGCTGCCCAGTAAACTTAAATGGATTCACTTTTTAAATGTGTAACAGCTTAATAATTATTTGCGACCTTATTATAAAACATTCATAAATCCTTTCTAGTATTCCGAACTGGTTTTTGGTTCATTAAATGGGACTGGATTTACAGCTACTTTTAGAAAGATAATTACATCATGTCACAGTCCTGTGTTGAACTACAAGTAGAACCATTTGTCATCCCAGTGAGACCTAACAGAGTCAATTAATCTGCTAATTAAGACCTATTTTCAGGATTAATTGGAGTTTTGCACAGCCTTTTGCAACTGTGTGCAGCTGAGGTAAAGTCACATTATGTGACTGAAGGATGTGGGGGGGGTGTTGTGTTTCAAACTGTTACCTGTTGTTGCCATGTGGAGCCGCCAGTGTGCAGAGCAGAACCTAGTAGCTATAACTGGCATGGTTCCAGAGTTGAAGGCCATTACAGGGTGTAATTCACGTGTTTAATTCAGTGATTGCCAGAGTTTTCAATTCTCAATACAGAGTAAATTACTTGTTAGGTTGATGAAGAGTTTAAAAAGCCATGACATTTGTGGCCAAATTTCAAAATAAATCAGAATTTAATCCTTGTCTTCACCTTCTCTATATATATTCTTTTTCATACCTGCTGATTTAGACCGACTGTAAATCTGAACTCTGATCATCCCTTCAGTCAGATTTCTTGTGCATTATTAGGGACACATTTATCCTGTACTTAACCTCACATCATTGGTATCTTTGGTATGTTCAGTATTCAGAAAAAGATGAAGGAAAGTCGAAAGATGACTCTCAAATAATCCATGACATTCTTATCTGCTATACCAGCAGTAAATAATGCAGGAACAGATAAAGTTTTCCTTTGATGATCAGCTGGTAGTGTAAATTTATCAATTTCCTGCAACAAAACCTGGGAATGAACTAGTATTCAAGATTTTTTCTCCAAACTCGAACATCAAAATCAGGAAACATTTCTTGAATAATGACATAACTGGACTAAAACCAGATGACCTAGGTTTTATTCTTCAGTGAGAAACATACAGCTGCCAGATATGGTGATCTGCCACTTGAGCATTTTACCAAAATATCAGCCAGCATTAGGTTTATGCTCAGATAAAAAACTGGAAGCTGGACGTCCGATTCTCATCAGTGCTAAAGCCAAAGAGGCCCAGCAAGTTTGGATAAAGTGGAAAAAATGGATGATGCCTCTCTTGAAATGATGATCTATGCACCAGACCTGTTTACGTTGGTAATCTCCAAGCCCTGTGTAATCAAAACATCACTAATTTCTCTGCCGATTGGAAACTGTGACATCTGCGTTTTCAGTGCACTTCAGAGGGGGACTGCTTCAAAGACAACCAAGAAGCATCCATTCCTCATAATAGCCCCAGTGATGAGAGGGTGACTTCATCCTCGTCTGCTCATATGTTTTGAAGTGGATAGATATACATAGTAGTGGAAACTTGATGCAATAAATACCCCTGCATGGCTTGCTGGCTTTTTGCCTACCATTCTGTTGTGTATCTGTCTCAGCGTCTGGCCTGGCTGGTCGGGTGTTTGGCTTGTTGACATGCAGGCAGACTCGCCAGCTCTGCTCTGAGTTTAAAAAAAAAAAAAAACACACACACACACGCACACACACACACACACACACACACCACTGTGATGCTACAAAAGGCTTTCCATCCTGTTGAGCTGCCCAACGTCAAGCTCACAAAACCCTTCTGATTGATTCTACAGAGTCTGGACAACACACGGTTCAAAAGCACTTCTCTGCTCTTTGCTCAGCGGATACAGGCCTTACATACTAATGCCACCAGCTCTGCTTTATTATGGTTGTCCTTGATGTGGACCTTGCTGGGAGCCACTAGTTAAACAGCTAAAAGTGAAAAACAGAGAAGAGAGCAAGACCACTCATCTGTGAATCTGATCAGATCAAAAACAAGCAAAATACTTTTGAGACAAGTGTGTGTGATGCCAACCCAGTTGCAGGAAAAAAATAAAGCTACCTTTGTACATTTGTGCAAACCACAGGTAGGTCTACAATTGCACTAAGTTTTATTGCAAGGAAACATAATTTATCATTGAAGCAGCCCCTATATTTTGCTTTTCCAAATATGGACAGTGGTTGGGGTGGATGATGGACACACAAAATCCAGGAAAAAGTATTTACAACCTTAACAATAAATATATTTTGGTTAAAGTTAGAAAAAAAATGGTGCTTTGGTTCCAACATTTATGGTTCAATATGTAATACTTGTATATGTTTCCACATTGAAGTTTGCATTGAGTCTCTGTGAGCTTGTCAACTGTCGACATTAGCTGACTGTATTTCACAGTTAGCAGTATCTACTGTTGCATACCACTGTCACTTTAAAGGTTCAGAGAAGAGAAATTCAAAAACACAGGAGCAAGTACAAACATTTTTGCAGAAAGTCCAGTTAGTCTTCTAATTCAGCGCATTGTGGCTGATGTCATGAATACAGGTAACCAAGACAGTGATTAGCTTAGAATTGGAGTTACAGTAGCTAATGTCAACAAATGACTAGCTGCCAGCACAAAAGAAACTCTTTAATTCATACATTATGTGTAATTTTCCCATCTTTGAAGACCTTTTAACAAGATTGATTTTTTTTGTTGAAATGAGATGCAATGTGAGTGATATGACTATAAAATATCAAAACAAATACCCTCATGTTTCAGTAAACCAAAGATACACAAAATGTCAGTGTAATATATCATTGAACAGTAGAATCCAGTACTTTTTTTTACCTCTCTTCAATGGGTAGGAGGTGTTGGTTCCCACTTTTGAATTGGTTAGAATGTCATTATTACTAATATTGTGAGGTTTTTTTAAAGTCACATCTTTGCAAACTTTTTCTGTATAACGCTATGTCTTTGCATCTTTCCCAAACCTAATCAAGCGCTGTCAGTGACTAAAACTGAACATAAATATCATTAAATGATCTGAGCCTATTTTCTGAAGAGGATTGAAAAGTGTCATTAGTGGTTGAAACACTAATATTGATATACATCTAGAAACAATATGAAATGATATGTGGCATATTTTTGTTTCAGAAACAATGAAATTCTACTCATGTGGTTTGCAGAACCATACATTTTACATTATTCTGTCCACTGGGTTACTGATGCCTGGGTAAATGTACCACGCATGGGGTGTGTGAGCTGTTTTCACACCGATCAAGTGTGTATCAGCCTTGTGTTATTTAGGAATGACTATTTACGCTGCAGAGGTGACCATCAGACAGGTCCAGGCCACAGACACACAACTCCTCCCCCTTCATACACACTCACAGGCTAAATAATCCCTCCACCTATTTACACAGGAGAGATGAGGCCATGGCCTCACCTGCAGGGTACTACTTAACTCCTCGAGTCACTCATTGAGTAATCACAGCATTCTCCTCTACCTGCCTGCCTACTGCCTAATTATAGATAATGCATGTGTGTGCATGTGCATGCGCTTGAGTGTATGAAAGACTCATTATTTGGCAATGCAGGCCTCACAAGAAGACAATTACACAGGCCGATCCTGACTGTTTTGTGGATACAGTTGCATGCTAACAAGCTGGGGTCAGTCTTGTTGTGTGAAGGCCTGTAAGCAGCAACTACTAGTTGTATTATGGCTCCAACTAAACAGATATGAGAGTGTGATTCACTTGCACATATCTTGAATATTTTGTTTAAGTCAAATAATTTAAGCTTTTTAGTGTTATTATTGTGATGAAACTCAGCTGGCATTTGTCGGTTTTGGGTGCTGACAATCATGATTATGTTCTTCTAGTATTGCTGGAAATTAAACTGACTTTTTAATTTAATTTGGACATGAAAATATGCAAGCTGCCAATAATTTTAAGGTGGTGGCAGAAAAGGCAGTGATACAACATTATTATAATAGGACGACGTTTACTCTCAGTCCTGTTCTTAAGTGCAATTTTTAAATACCAGTACTTTGCTTTACTGTTATACTAAATATTGTACTTTTTAATGCACAACATTTTTCTTACACATTGGCTATTTTTCCCAGATTATTTATTTGTGAGATTTGTTTCAGTAAAAACCCTGTTGTGATTTTGTATATTTGTGATAAACTGAAGGATTAAATATTTCCTATATGGGCTGACTGTGAAGTTCTCCTTTAATCTAAATAAAAGCTTTAAAAACCCAGTTGGATTAAGTGGAAAATCCATCGTTACAAGCAGAAAAAAGGCCTGTTTTTTTGGAGCTCATGAAAAGCTGACATTTACGGTGGTTCTCACAGGACAGCGATGCAACAAATAAATGATGATCTTATAGAATATGATGCATTACTGGCAATTAAGCTACCTGTAGTTTAGAAGGTCGTTCGGCTGGGTTTTTGATCGTGTACAGCAGTAGATTCTAACATACACCTGAATGCAGCAGGACAACACTAACAGGCGCCTTTTACTGCAGGATGTTACTTTGTTGATATATTGGTTTGTTCTGAATACTGAACCTTCACTTGGCCTAATGTAAATATTTTCAAAGATAGTAATTTTACTTCATGAAAGAATCCAAATAACCAACTTTTTCCACCACTGAGAAAAGCTTTTTCTGCACAGATTCAGGAGCATCGCATCCACTGTATGTCAGCTGCATGACAAATATTGACACATCGATTTTGCTGCAGCAGTAACCTGGTGTAAGCTCCTAAAAAAGAAGGGGAGGAAAAAATGGCTGACATGAGGTGGAGGTGCGAGAGCTTTCCGTGTCAAGAGTGCTCCATGGGAAGGAGGGCTATGTCCATGTCCTGGAGGGAGGCCCGTAGCTCCCCTTTAATCCCTCCAGGATCCCCTCTCTCAGAGCTCGGCTTTGCTTCGTGCTCTGCTCTTGGCCGAGTTAAAAAGGAAAGCGTCAAGGGTGGGACAAATTTCACACTTTCTCCCGGGTCTCAGGTCCAAAAAGAGGACGCGTGTAAAATAAGTATGTGGGGCTGAAAATAGTTTTTACCACACAGGCAATGTGGTGGATTCGGCGGCAGGGGACCAGCACTGTTTGGGCCGTAGATGCTGACCGTGGGCGTTTGGATCGCAGGCTCCAAGTGTTTGGTTTTGTTACGTTTTTTTGTGGTATCCATACAAATATCAGCACAGATGCTGATAGTGAAATGAACAACAAAACTGAAAAAAACTGTTTCTGTATTTCTGGTCACATTTTATTTAATTAATGAATTATGTTGGTGATTATTTACACTCACGACTCCTGAAAAGTCTTCAGTCCCCGGCTTACTCTCTAATACTTTAATCTTCAGCCACAGCTGCTTGCGGCCTTACTTTGGATGTTCGGTGCTTTTACCTGTTCATACATTAGTCCTGTAATGCGTAAAAACGGATTCTAAACTATACTTTATTTGGTTTAGCTAAAAGAATTATCTAAATGTTTTGCTCTTATTGTTTTCATTGCATTTTGTTTGGGTATTTTCTACTTTTTTTTTTTCTTTTTTGGTCCGCGCTGTAGGAGTTCACAAACATACAAAGACCGCAGTGTTTCCATTGCATCATCCTTAATTTTATTTAACTGAAGCATTTTTTCCAGGTCATTTTTATTCGACAAAAAAGACCCAAGTGTGCACATGAAATTTATATTTGTAAATGTGAATAGTTAATTTATATAGATAAATGTAAAATATCAAATCAAAATAAAATAATAAAAAATGTTGAACAAGTAATTGTTTTGCGCTTTGTTACCAAGGACTTCAGGCCATTAAGTTTTGAGCTTTGTTGAATCAATTAATCATGGTTAAGACAAAAATATAAAAAGAGGTCTGTTGTTTGTTTATAGAAATTACTGCAATTCGTGTGAAATGTTTTCATTTTAAAAGGCAAAGCAAATTTATTTGTATAGCACAATTCATACACAGGGCAATTCATTGCGCTTTACAAAAAAAAGACATCAAACTGGAACAAACAAAATCTAGATCTAATTAAAACTGAGATATTTAGTTCAGTCGCTTTATTCCCAATACAAAACAGCACAAATCTGTATCGCTCTGTGACTGAGATGACCGTAAAAACTGTTCCTCAGAATGTTTAACAATTTTGTTTCAAGCTGATTAAATCTGTACTTTGACAAAAAAAAAGTTTAACTGCGCACAAAAGAGAGGAAAGTACACAAAGGGATTTTAAAAATAGACACATCTTAATATGTTGACATTTTTTGTCAATAGTCTAATCTAAAATAATATGAATGATAGATACGGGCAGAATTTCGCTCATAAATTAAGATAATTTCCGTCTAGCTTTTGCTATTCATACTGATTTTAGAAACTGAGTATGAGGGTGAAAGTACATTTCCAGATAAAGATCAGTGACTGTAGATGAGGATACGAAGTGAAGATGTTGATGATGATCACGTGCGTTTCTTAACATACCGATCACAAAAAAATTTGAAAAAAAATGGAGATGGGACACATGGATGAGGATGAAAAGGAGACAGAAGGAGGAAGAGGGGAGATGTCCTGAGGAGGGATATGTGTTAGTGAGTGTGTGGTGTTGGTGGTGGTGTCGCGTGACGTCACCGCGAGGCGTGCAGTTAACCGCTGGCGAAGAAAACCACGGCAGCGCCTCCAAGACGCAACCAAAGCACTGATTATCGCGGACGCAGCGTTGATGCGCAGCCGACGCTAAATTGGATTTTACTGAGCACCTTGCATGGAGAAACTCTGAGTTTGAAACTACTTTTTTTCTGCTGTTTACCTCTTTTGGAAAGTAACTGGTGAGTAAACACCACGAGTATATAAGAACGGTGACATTTTAGCGTAAGGGATTGGGAAGTAGTTCTTGGGTTTTTTAACTTAAGATCCTCATTGTACAATGTGAGAAGTCTAAAGTATAAAATGAAATGTTGGTGAAGGATGCCTCAAATGAGGTAGGCCATGGGGGAGGCTTTGGAGGAGGGGTTTCGGGGTCATAGAGGATGTAGTGTCCCTGACAGGCCGAGAGTGACTGGGTTTCTCGAATTTTACCAGCAGAGGTTTGACCTAAAGCACACTCACTGATGTTCGGAGTAGTTCGACAATAGGCGTCTTTGCCATTTTTGTGTTGTATGTCTGGTCTATTTACGCTTCATTTCATTTTCAGTCTAATATGCTCAAATCTCTGACTGACGCCACAAATGAACCAAATGAAAATAACGTGTGCGCGCACTTAGAAGCGTATGAGCACAGAGACAAGAGGAGAGCTGAGGGGAGATTGACTGTGGACATTGAAGCAGCAAACAGATTCCTACAGATAAGAGGGGCTGTGAGTGCGTGCGTGCGTGCGTGCGTGCGTGCGTGCGTGCGTGCGTGTGTGTGTGTGTGTGTGTGTGTGCGTACGTGCGTGCGTGCGTGTGTGTGTGTGTTTTATATATGACAAGTGTTTGACAACTTTTCAAGATGCTACTTCTCATATCGTTTTAGCCTCATACTATTATTGCCTAAGTCATATTTTGGGTCGAATTGTGAAATCTGCGTAACTTTACTTTCCTGACACTGTTGATTAATTTTATACAGACTATATATCTTCTGTTTGGCCACAAATATGACTTAAGCAATTGTGCTATGAGGCTATTTGTTCAATAGTTTCGTTACATTATAACATTTTCATAATGCCTTGCATCAGAAGTCCAATATCCCCTTTATAGTAATTCACTTTAATAGGAATACTAACGTCATGAAATGTGACAGTACATGATGGGTTTTAACTGTATCTTAACTTAAATCACATCTCTGACCTCAGCTACAGAGAAGAAAATTCCTGCATTTTTTTTTCTTTTAAAATAAAACTATGACACTAATTTTCTTGTGATTTTCAGAGAACTGGAATGGAACTGAATCTGTCGAAGAATGTGATTTCTTGTGGAGACCCAGGTACGATTTCTCCCCTCAAGTAAAACTACCAAATACATTCAAGAGTTTATAACAGTCTGGCATTCATTTACAAAACAAGAAAGCCTAATGCAAAGCAAACGGACACTTCACTCCAGAGGAAAGACTTAAGTGATGCCGCTTGGTCGGACACATGGTCAGGACTTGTTATCGCTGACAGAGCGCACTATCGGAGTGTTTTTGTGGCGAATCATCTGCTTAAAATTAGATATGTGTTTCAGTAATGGACGATGTAGAACATTTTAAGTAGCGGAAATACCACTCAGATGATAATTAACTCAAATGTACTCAAAGACTTAACCAGACTTACAATATATTCAACATCTGTTACATTAACTATACTCACAGGCAGGAGTTTGATTTTGAGTACTACTTTTAATTGTATTCTTTTTTTTTTTTTTTTTTTTTAAATTTAATTAAAAACAGAGGATTTGTTCACAATAATAACTTATGGCTAGAACTGAAATATTTAGCCGAAAATAATTCGACTTCTGTTGCATTAGTCTGATCACACACAAAAAACCGAGCCATGTGCAAAACTATAAATGTCTTAGAATAGAAAAAAATAAATGAGGCAGAAACCGACTGTAGTTTTTTCTTTTATTAAACTAATCTAAGATTTAAAAAAAAAAACCTACTTCAAAACTCATAAAATTCAAGACATAAAATTGAAATAATAAACCTATTTTCCTCGCTGAACGGCTTTTTATCCTGATTGAGGATTTTCTAGCAAAATGGACCCTACACTACATACACTCTTCAGGAGTGTATGATTCATGGTTTTCCCGGAGAAATCGCTAAGAAAAACACATTTTGTCACCATGAAGACAAACCCGACCTTAACTCAAAATTAACCTATCAGTCTTTTAACATTTATTTATTTATTCTTTATTTAATTGCTGCTGGTTTGTGTAAACTCAGCATGTTTTATGTTCGTTGAGCCGAAATGCTTAAATGCAAACGAGAAAGTTAATTTAATGGGTGGAATACAAAGTGATTACTCTTATTTTTGTTGTTTTTTTCCCTTTGTGATAGTAATTAAGCTTGTTTTATTTACACATGCTTCCCCTCTGTCAGCTTGTTTGTTGGTTGTCAGGCTCCAGGTCAAACGGGCCTTGGACCAGAGCGGGGAAACTATCACCAAGGCAATAATGTCATCAGCTCTGTCCTTCTCCAGTTACCCACAGTGTCCAGTTACAGCCCCACTCTGCTGTCCTGCCTGTGAATCTGCTCGCCACCTTTAATTTTCTATATGTCTTGTGTGTATGTTTTGGCCACGTGGTTATCTTTGCTCTGCGTGTCATAGGGAAAACCTACACTAGGTAGAATTATATGAGTGTATATGCTTGGTGCATGATTAACAGCGTTCGTAGAGTTTATTTTCACTTCTTGGAGGAAAAATATGAGTATTTGCACTACCACTGGCCTTTAACCTGTCCTGCCGGATAGAAAGGCTTTTTAACTCATCCATCACACGCAAGTGCCCTCCGGAGCTGAGGAGGAGCGGGGTGCAGGCAGGGATACGCGCAGAGAAGGCTGGATATTTAGATTAGCCCCATTTATCAGCCTGTAATATCTACCCAAAGGGCACTGAACAGGAGAGTCACCGGAAGTACTCCTGCATTTAAAATCTGGACTGCAAATCCTGTAATATTCCTTCAGGGACACACAAGGTCAAATGGTTCATTGTAATGTTGTGTTTTTGTTTTGTTTTGGTTTTTTTTTGTTTTGGTTTTTTTACTACTGTAGTGTTGCTGTAATATTCTTAAATATGACAAACGTGGGCCCTTTTTGTCTTCAGTTGTAATATCCATATAGGCTAATATCCATATAATCTACATAGTAAATACCACCTGCTGATCAGTTCACTCAGGTCACTTTGTTACAACGTGCATAAGGTCTGCTACCTGGTGTTTGGGTCATCCTCAAAAATGAGCCATTCTGTCCTCAGTATCTCCATAAAAGTGCCCCCCCACACCCACACACACACACACACACACACACACACACACACACTGCACTTAAATCTGCAGCTCTGAAAGGGAATGACTAAATACGGCTTATGGTTTCCTGCCCAAGGCTACTTTTAGAGATTATTACAGTACTCCCATTGTCTTCAGTAGGCCGCTGTAGCTGGATAATCTTAGTAAGAATGTCATTTTGCTTTCAAAAATGACCAAAATGTAATCTACAAGTACTCTGAACCGGTGTAAATAATTAATGTCAGACCTCAATGTGTAGAAATATAATCCCGGGCCTTTACAACCTACCCACCTTTCTCTCTCTCTCTCCCCCTACATGACATATATTAACTATGCAGAGACAGAGGCTGGACAAATATTAAGCGGAAAAAAAGAAGACAAGCGATTGCTGAGAGCTTGCACAATTGTGTTTTAAAGGGGCCTTCGGGGGAGTTTTCCGGTCGGACGGGGATCTCGTGGCAAAAGTCGCTGTCATTACAATGGTCCCAAAAATGCTCGAGATTGGCGCCGTGGACAATCTAACTAAATCCGACAATGAGGCCTCAACCTGTGCCACAGGCCTAGCCACAACATATCAACACATTAGTTTGGCTGGTGTTGAAATGCAGAGTAAAGGACGCCAACCTAAAATTAATCTAGAAACAGTCATTTGCATATTGGCCATTTATTCATCAGGCCGCAAAGTTCTTCAGCGGTATATACGCATCATTACGCATGAATACTATACAGACTAAAACATGACTTGTAAACGTGTAATATATTTATTCTGGGGCCATGTGCGGGTTCTCAGTTTGTTTGTTTGTTTTTTCAGGGTGACCTTGTTTTAATTAAAAACGGTACATTTTACTTAGGAAACAATAGCCTATGTTAATTACCAAATATCCAGCTCTCTGGCACAAGCTGTTGCTTTTCTTTCTGAGGATGTTTAAACTGTGTGGTCCTGCATTGCGCATATTTAGGTTCATCTACATATGCCAATTATACTAAACAGAAAGCTCAATTTTTCCAGCTGTGGCGTTCTGTGCACGTACGCCTGGACATACAGGCTATTAAGCGGAACACAAAGCATATAGCCTCCTATTACTGCTCTTTGATTACGATAAAAAAAAAAAACAAGCACTAAAGTCTAAGATATTTCTAAAACTTCGAAGTGTTATAGTCTGCTGCAGGTATTAACTGCAGGCATTCAGCACAGACTGGGATCTGCCAACAACATCTGGACGTGCCCCTGTAAGTTCTTGTGCACAGAATATCTCTTGTGTTTAGTGGTTCACTACAGTTCACTTTAACTACGAGGTGGTGCAATGCGAACAACGTGTGTGCTTGTCAGAGATGACACATTACAATCCCAACCAGCAAACACCGTGAAATTAAAAGGTTTTTTTTTGTTGTTTTTGTTTTTTTTTTTTTTTTAAGGTTTAGAGCTGTGTCTATTTTTTCTAGATTGGATTTAAATTCCAAGTATTATATGTTTATTCTCCAAAGTGGTAAATAAATAAATAAATAAATGTAATTTGGTCTAAAAGTCACCACTCACTGTCCTTTAATGCGTCATCGTCAGAAAGTCAGTATTTAAATTTGTCACTTTGGTGGCGGGTGACTGCATGTTCAGGTTATCTGGAATCAAACCTTTGAGGCTGAGATCCAGCTGTGCAAACGGAATGGCATATTCGTGTTGCTGGAGATTAGAACTTTTTTTTTTTTTTTTTTTTTTAAATAAATGTTTGATTACATAGTGGTGGGTGTTCAGGGTGAGTGCAAGG
>JAPQRP010056321.1:0-23833 GCA_037367295.1 Apogon hyalosoma | reverse complement strand
TGCAGCACCACTCGCCATATCTGCATCTCATAAAGAAACGAAACATATTGGCGGAATAATTTGAGTTAAAACAACAAAATGATAACGGGGCAGACTACTTTACGACCATATAGGCCTCTGTTAGCGCGGGTTGAAATCCCTATTGCAGCCTGCAGGGTTATGTGATAGTTATGTGTGCAGAGGAACGCGGTCATTGAGCTGCCCTGCCCCAACACTGAAGGACACATTAAACTCAACTAGAATCACCACCGTCATCCAAAATTTGATGTCAACGGACCAAAAATAGTGAAAAAGCCTACAGAAACTATACATAGTTAATGTGATGTGCATATTATTAAAATAGATTTGGAGCAATGATTTATGGAGGAACTATTTTTTTGGGAGCATGCTTTTGCAAGTAGTTCCCCGCCCCACCTGCCCATATGGACGGCACGCACCTGTTGTCTTTAGATATTCATACATACCTTACAAACATGTCAATTACTGATTTTTTTTTTTTTTTTTTTTAGACTATGATTGTTTGGTTGTTTGATCAGCTCTCCGTGCTGTGAAATTATGATTGCAAATGCAAAAAAAAAAACAAAAAAAAAACATCAACTTTCAAGAGTGCTGCCTTGGAGCACTTGTGTTCCCACCAATGTCAAAATCAAACCTACTCCCTTGCTCTTCCCTTTGTTTCATATGCGTTACGTACGTACAGATGAACCGTAGTTACCCACAGAGTATTAGACAAATACGTCTTTTCGGTGAAGACAGTTGGAGGTATTTTGGTTGGTTAAAAAACTGCTGTATATAACATGAAACTTAAATGTTAATGAACTGCTGATTCGTCTTAACTGACTGGGACACATGAACACAACAGAGCCACGTTATTACTTACACCTGTGCTTTTCCTGCGGTGACAAGTCAAAAGTTCACACTCCACGGTTGGAAGAACGCTTGATCTCCAAAGTGGAAACACCTGTGGGACTGGAGCTGCCTGTGGCACGAGGGCCCGAGCTCGCGCTGCTGTCAGGGTGCGCAAAATAAAGAGAAACAGCGCCATCTTTTGGTTACACTTTGCTGCAGCCAACAGGAAGTCAGCTGGAGCTCATGGGGTTTTCCAAAATAAAGTTTTGTTTTTGTTTGTTTGTTTTGTTTTGTTTTTTTTCTCATGCAGTGTGAATCGAGAGTCAAGTCAAGCATCATTTGTACTGATATTTAATAGTTAGACATGGGGCAACAGCCATTTTTACAGCACAATTTGCATAATTTATCAATACCTCCTGTATACAATCACAAAACCATGACAGTATATTTTTTCTGTTTACTTACAAGTGAAAAACCAGACAGGTTTTACAAGCATAATCTTTGTACAGTCAGCATACAATATCATCATTAATCTCAATAGATTTCCCCCTCTATAACATTTTGTTCTATATCTGTCTCTACCTCATTCTTTTTTTCTTTAATAATATCTGGACACAAAAATAGTATGAACCACCAACAAAACATGCAACATCCAGTGTGAGCACATTTAATTTCTCCTGCAACTACTTGAGTTGTTAAGATAGACTTCTTTGTGGTTAGACTCTGGTAAACCTTTAGTGTTTGGTGTGAAGGGTTGGGTAAATTGGGGTCCGTTAAGACAGACATAGGTCGTTTCTCAGCCTATCCACTGTACATTGATCAAGAGAAAAACAATGTCCTGTTAGTTCTATGATCACACACCTCTTCTGTCTGCTATAAGACCTATTGCTCCCAAACCCCAGTATAAAAAAGCTATGTATTTACAAGGTTTGAAATAGAGAGATGGCATTTGTGTGTGACTGTGTTATTTTTTTGTGTTAAGTGTCATGAGAAATTTCAGACTGATATTGTTAGACAGACAACACTTAAAAGAAGAGATATGCATAAAAGCCAATGACATGCGTGGACTTGATATGAGTATGCTACACAAACAAGCACATGGGTACAAAAATAACGAAAACAATAAAAGACTTACCTTTAAACTCTCAGTATTTCATGTAGAATTCTCATTACTCTTTATATATATTTTTTTCTTGGATGTTTCTTATAGACATATTGGAAAAATGAAACTATCCAAAGGGTAAGTGCATTAAAAAGATGATAATCTTATGTGTAATTTTATCTTAAGTCAAAGCTATGAGGAATTAAATATTTGTTAATTTTCCTATGTGAGTGTAGTCGTGCATAAAGGAAATATAGTTGGTTCTCTGAGTTTCAGGCCCTCTAAACATTGTAAACAAGCACTACTTTGTGTATAAAACCAAAATTTCTCAAATTTTTTTATGTACACCTGATATGTACTGTAAACAAATATAAAATAACATGAAATAGACTCACAGACAATAAATAAATAAAGCATTATACAGAAATACAAAATAATAGATAAAATATACAATAAATAATTAAAGCAATAATCATACCAAAAGGGAAAAAAAACTGCAGCAGTGCAAGTAATATGTATATAAAATTTGACAGATGGAAATGTTCCTCTCCCACAAAGTGTCACGTTTCTGGTAAGTCAAGATGCAGTTATTCTCTTTGTAGATGTTGCATAGAAATCAGTTAGATATTACATATAGTTTCACTGTGAAATTTGACATTAGTGATTAGGATGAACCCACTGTCCTGCCTCTTGACCTCCATGCATTCGCATAAAAATGACCTTTTCCAAAATGGGAATCAATGATTTCAAAACACTTAACATGAAGAATTCAGGGTGTGACAGGTAAAACACAAGACATCACAAATATGATGCTGAAAACAAAGAAAGCTTGTATATAACATAAACATGTTACTTTAACAGCACTACATTTTCTTAGAAAGTTTATAGCGCTTCTCCGCAGAAAGTTTGTTTTCAGATCACAAAATGAGAACAGTTTCTGGCATATTTGTTCGCTGCAGTATCTCCTGATATTGTCACCGCTTCACTCTAAGTCCTCACCTTGGATAAAAGACATCTCTGGCTATCTCATTAAAAGCAGGATGACAATGCAGGTTTTACATTCTGAGCAGAAAAGTGCAAAATACCACAAAAGCATGTTGCTGTCTGCCCCAAAAAGCAGGACTGAAGTAAGATGGGTCATGTGCTTGGATCTCATAACAGAAACAACAGAAAAATGTTTAAATCTCATAGGTCTAATAAATGTCTCACATGGTATCATGGATAAATAAAATCTCTGTCACAATCATGAACACTCGATTGTCTGTGATAAAGATATCTATATATATATCTATATATATATATCCAAATATGTTTTCATTTCCAGCTATAACATTTTATTTCACTATATACAAAGTGAACCTTAGAGGTGTTTTTTGTGCAGAACATGTGGCACTCCATACGAAATAGATAGACTCATGCGCACAATATATAGTACCCAATTTTGTTAATCCTATATCAAATAATAATTTGATAGACGCAAATGACACTCAGGGAGAGAAAAGATGGGGTCCAATGTGAACAAGGGGATGTTTTTGTTGATAAATTCAAAAACATGCCTTCAGAGATTTTCTTTTCTCTTGAACCGGAATGCTAGGTAGTGTGTTACAAAATATACTATGCTTCCCACGATACATATAAGTACTTAAATAATTGAGAAGACAAATAATATTCCTGCTAACATTGTAATAGAAAAATAAATAAGAGGTCTCGATAATAGAGTCTTCAATATTTCATTCCCAAAATGTTTGTAAATCAATAAAACTCTGCAGATCATAATAAAGTGATGTGGCGATTCCTTTAGAAGAATCTTTTTTTATGGATAGAACATCTAAGTAAATAAATTAGAATCTACAAGTGTGTCCATTCCCTGTATCTATTAAAATTGAGTTGTCTGAGTTGAGTGAGTGAGTGAATGAATGCATGCAAAGGTGTTGTAAATGATCATGTATGTGTGTGTGTGTGTGTGTGTGTATGTGTGTGTGTTTACGTATTGGTGTTGAAGTGTGAAATACCTGGTTGATTCCACGCTTGAACTCTCTGAATTCGATCCTGGCTACGCTACACTGCACATCCTGTGTAAACATGTGTTCATTTTCTGTAAACACATAAACTACTTCCTCCAGTCTTTCTGTATTATAAAAATCATATCAGATGTTTTTTTTTTTTTGTTTGTTTGTTTGTCCTAATCTCAGAAAAAACTCAAGTCGTACAAATAAAGACTGAAGAAAGAGATATTTCGCCCACCCTGACCAAATGTTCCTTTTCCCCGACCCCAGAAGATTAGATCAGTGATACACATGTTAAACCTAAACGTCCCAAAATGTTCTTTCTCTTCTTTTTGCCTCGAGCGGGTTTTGTCTCCTTCTATGAGTGGATCTGGGCGGTGCTGGCGAGCAGCTTGTGCCAGCTCACCACTCTCTTACGAAGGTCAACTTTGTCCAGCCACACGTAGGCCTCGCCAATCAGAGTCTTCTTTACAAACTTGCCCCCATTAGATACAAGAAACAGCTGTTATGGAAGGAAAGATTATGATAGTTTAGGGTGTGATAAAGCCTTGTGTTGTATGTTTACAGCTCTGTGTGGAGTCATCTGAGGAGGGATTACCTGTAGAGAATGCCCAGTAGGGTTCATACAGAAGCGGAAGGTTTCATTGAAAGATGGCTCGCGGTCATGACGACACACTCTGGTCTTCTTCTTGATAATCCTTTTCTGGGTGGCAATGTTCACCACATAGAGCTTCACATACAGGTCTGTGGGCATGTAGATAAATCTAATAAATGCTGTGCAATTTAATATTTCATTAGCTATGATTGTTAACTGGGTCAAAATATAATTGAGGGACTTTTTGAGTTTCCTTTACGGGGTAACAGTTGACAGGTACAGTTGATAGTTTTGCTGTTTTCAGGTCTAAAATCAACATAATCATTAAACCACATGGCATTTTACAGAATGAGTCTTCTAAATATCCTACATACAATTGAGTAACATTGAAATTGAAAGTTATTAATAAAGATATTGTAGTAACACTGTTGACATAAGAGTGTGATAAATACACACTTGACTCACACACTACTTTATATTAAATAACTCAGAAAGAGGAGAAACAACATATCTTGGAGTCTTGCCAATGTTTTCTTCAGGAGGAAATGACATCATGTGGAGCAGGTCATGTCATGTGGAATTAACACACTTCCTTCAGAGGTGTTTTTGTAATGGTAACTTAGCTGAAAGTGATTTCTTGAACACAGACATAATTTACTATTTTCCATATAAAATTTGATATATTGCCAAAAAAAAAATATCTGTCATGATTATCTCAACTTAATAAAAAGAACACAATCAAAACAATTTTTAAAATAACCTCATTTTATTATTGTTTAGCTAATGAGAAGATGGTTGTTATAAAAATTTGGACGGTAATTTAGTTGACATTTTAGTATGTCTAGTCATTTATTAATAAGTGATTGTTTCCGTAATTGAATAACTATGGAATTTTTAAAGACATGATCTTAATGAACATAAAAAAACTTTTTTTTTCTTTTCTTACTTTTCATAAAGATGTATGCAAGATATATCCCATGGACTTCAAAAGTCCCTCAATTATATTTTGACCATGCTAAGGTTTTCATTATTTAACATCCTGTTCTGTAAACACATTATTATGGTTTTCTCTCTGTTTGGCACTTTGAATATACACTATATGGCCAAAATACAGGAACAAATCACAGGACTTCCCATTTCTGTTGATTTGAAATATTGTTATAATAACAATTTTCATGCCACTTGTCAATAATTATCACAATTAATGTCAAATCAATATTTCTTTTAGGTTTAAAAGCTGAGTTTTCTTCCTAAGTGAGAGCTTACTTGTAGCTCAGAATTATCATTTATGGTCTGAACATGATATATATTTACATAATAATTGGAAGAAAAAAAAAACAAATAAACTCTGAGGCATTTTGTAAGCATGGATGACAATATAAAAAGAAACCCCTGAAGATGAAATAGAAACGTATTACAATTATATTCACCAGAAAAGGAAAATTATACACAAGATTTGTCTCTATAATGTTGTAGCCCAGCCCCCTCTTAGCAATGAAACACTAGAATTTGATATGTCCCAGTACTGTGTAAACCAACCCCAAATCTCAAGCATATTTGTCTAAACCTTTACAAATATGTGACGAGAACTCACAACATACATTAAATAATTCAATGCAGTAGCATAATTTAGAGATGTTCCTGTGCAGTGGTTAAAAAGGAAAAAATATGACTTATTCCATATTTTCTAAACTGTGTTTTGATAATTAACGTCACAATAGTTTGACTTATTCTTTCAAGAACCAGCCACTAGAGGGCAATAAAAGAGCAATTGCTACCAAGATCTAAAGGAAAAATTTCAACTTTGTCTGAAATATACATTGCAAATGTTGAAGTGCCGATACAGTGAGTCCCAGATTCAGTACTGCAAAGCTCCTACATACTGTCAATGGAAGAAAAAAAATGGAGTCCTCGTCCCATCTGGAAGCAAATATCACACAAGTGGCAGGCAGGCATGTGGGTATTAAAATGCAAATACTGGAGGAGGAGGTGAGGTGGGCAGCAATCTGCGTTTTACTGTGGAAAAGAGACGTCTGATTTGTCCAGGGTTTATGATGCCAAGTTCCTATGTATCCTTTTACTGTATGCTGGACACTATTACTGCTGACTTCAGTCCTATCGCCCAAGGAGATGCAGTTTTAAACACTGTAGAGAAGACTGTTAAAGTAATGACAGTCCTTGTGGGGATAAATGTGTGTATTTGTGTGTATTTGTACATATTTTGGTGAGAGCTTCTTGGTTTTATGCCGTTTTAACTATCTGTATGAGTGTATGAATATTCTCTCTACAAGGGAATGTATGCTGGATAAAACTGTAAACTACAAGCACTTGAAGCACTGGATATCAGGAGCTTTGAGTTCACTTATAAGACCTGTGTGGATGTAATCATTTATTTATGATTATGATTTACAGTGGTGGCCAAAATTATTAGAACACCTGACACCTGAATATATTTACCTTTTTTTGCCTCCAAGACATGATTTCATTCATAATGCTCATAAAACATATAGACAAGTGCTCTGAACACAATAAATATCAGATGAAGTGTGTCCTACTGTTTTTATTCTCTTTTAAGGTTAATATCAATTTAATAAGCAGGATAGGCCTTGTAATGAAACTTCTTAAACTGAGTGTTCTATAATATTGGCCACCACTGTGTGCATATATTTATGTCAGGCCTCTATCAAACTGATATTTCTATGTATTTATGTTGTGCACATGTGCAGTGAAAATACATAAACATGTCTGTGTGTGCTGTCATGGCTGTAGAAACAAGTATTACCAGGCAGGTGGTCTGGGCTCTTGAATTTGTAGGTGATGTTGCGACATTGAAGAATCTCAAGGACCAGGTGCTCACCCTCCGTCTTCATCTCCTTCTTCAGAGCGATCTTTATCTCCCCCATTACCTGGGATTTACCTAAAAACACACACAAATACACACCCAAACTGCAAACACACATACTGAAGAGAGGGATCTGCTCTGTTGCTGTGACTGCCCTCTACTGGACACCAAGTATACTTTCACCACGAGAAGCATCAAACATGTCCCAAAAGCGATCACATTTATTTGTTTAACAAGGATGAGGAGAAGTTATGATGAGCTCTGCCTGTTCTCTAGTTGCCTTGGTAACTGAATGGAAATGACAAATGTGAAAGCTGGGTCAACAAGACCCTTACAAACTGAGAGAGAAAAGGGGAGAGTGACACAAAGACAGAGAGAGAGCAGAGAGCAGACGAAATAAGATGTAGAAAGACTGTGGGAGACTATAAATGTTTTGATCTGTGTGTATTAAACTTCAGTCTCACACTCTGCTTTAAATGTGGCAGTGAGCTAACAAATCTATCTTTTAAGGTCATCTTTGCGCCTTATTAATCGTCGCAACATGACTCACAGCTTCAGGCGAAAATGAAAATCAGCAAATACGGACTGAAGAGAATTGTTTGTGAACAATTCATATGTGGCAATGTATGATGTGAATGACTCACCAAACAGTTTTATAGACTCGCTTTCACAGATTGTTACAGTGAGAAAGGAAACGGTGAAACACATGACAAAGATAACCTAAGAGATAAATCAATCAACCTACAAATCACCAAACCAAATGAATCAGTTAATCTGTTGTTATTTTTGAAGGTAACACACAGATGTACTGACCCTCAGTGTCACCGTGTCCCACTGATTTCATCACGTCTGTGCCATTTGGGATCTTTCCACTAAAGAAAGGAGAAGCAAAGGGATGCACATCACAAAACTTCACAACAAATATTTGGAATATATATAGTTTTTTTCTGCTTTTAATCTTACAGTGTGGGTGCAGTTTAACGCAAGGGAACATTTACAATAAAACCAAGCCTGCCAGATGAAAACACTGCATAAGATGACTCACAATCGGGGCACTTGGAAGATGGCACTGTCCACCTCATTTGTCTCTCCTTCCTCGTCCAACAGGCTGTAAGCACTGCCACTCAGACCGCTGTCCAATGAGGCGGCTGTGACTGGGGCATCACCAGATCTGTAGTTTGACCGAACTGTGCAGAGATACGACCACACCCATTACAAGACAGAGACAGGAGGAAAAATTGCACCTCTACTGGCTCCAAGAATGTGCAAAGTGGAGCCGGGAACTATTCATTAAGAAGCAGGAACTAAGATCATTCATAATCATCTTTAATAAATAATATAGTAGCTCTTGTCAAAGTATAAAGGGAAGCGTACTTGAAGCACACAAGACTGAATTGTAATGAAAAGCACACAAACACTGAGGACTAGCAGGAAGCATGTGGACAGTGTCCTTCCTCAAACAAAGACAAGACAGAAAAACTCACATATAAAGCATTAAAATGAGACATAAACAATTCCAGAGAAATATCACATATATGTATATATGTTTATACATAGAACCAGACAAGAGGCACTTAGACCCTATTGACATTGTTAGTCATCTATATGAATTATTAATCAAACTCTAACATCTCATATTATTATTTGTTTAGTTTAAGTAGTGAAATTAGAATGCAGTTTTATCTGGAGAAGGTTAAAGGATGTGTATAAGTGTTTAAAAAGCTGTTTATATGTGGCATATTTCAGCTGTGAATCATATAGAAATACATGTTTATGGTAAAATGCTTTAACCTTTCAACACTGTGCTCTCAAACAGCTGCTCAGGCAGTGTGAGAAGAGTATGAATGAGGTGAGATGCGTGAATGTGGTGCGGAACAGGATCCATGCCAACACGTTTTTCTCTTGGGCCACTCAACACAATGTAACTGAGAGATTGCAAAAGCTCTCTAATACCAGCTCAATGAAGCAATGGAGTCATGATGCAGCAGATGTGGCAATGGCACAGTGTTAATTCTCAATGAATCATATCACAGTTTGAAACATTCATTTCCTGGTATTAGTGAACTGTGTTGGTGGCCGTTAAGGAAGTGTGTTTCTCTGCATGAATCTCTGGTGATGTGGCTAAGTACAACTTTCTCCCTGTCTTCCTGTCTCTTTCATTAGCTTGTAAGACTCCCCTCTCTGATTCTGCAGGTGTGCGTTAGTAGAATAGCATCCTCTCTTTCTCTCAATCTCTCTTTCTTTCCTTGCTCCATCTGTGCTTCAGTCATACGACAGAGAGGAGACTCTTGGGCAAACTCTCACCTCCGATGCTCTGTGGCCTCTCTTCAGACAAGGCCTTCCTTAGGGTCAGGTGTCTGCCGTCTGCTGTGCTCCTTTTGGCTGATACAACCGATGGCAGGGCAGGCAGCCAATCAGACTGGGTTCTCTGAATGGTGAGCACACCTACTACGCTGTGTCTTTGGTGCCTCAGAGACAGGAGGCCTCTTTGGCCTGGGATGGTTTGTTTTTGTAGACGCAGGTCAGATGTAAGGGGTCAACACCAGGTAACAAAGGTCATGGGTCGAAGTTCAAGATGGAAGGAGGGAGGAGCAAGATGGAGATTCAGAGAGCGGTTTATCTTCACCATGGCAACCAGCTTGACTGTCAAATGTCATGCAGCCACAGTGTGCAGTGCACATTCTCCCCTCCCGCATGTCACTAAGAGGCGGGGTGTGCAGCATCTACTGAGGTGCATAGTGTGTCCGGTAGTTGGTCAAACAAAAAAAGGGGTAACGGACTGCATGCACAGCCATCCCAGTGGAGGAGCTTCAGAAAAGCTGGTCATTGTTTGTTAACAAAATGCAAATTAAAAACAAACTCAAACAAATAACTGAAACAAATAAAAAAAAACAAAAAACAAATAAGGTCAATGATATCTTGGGGAAGGAGTGTGAGAGCAACTTTCTTCTGTTTCTCTGCTTTCACCAGTTAAAAAAAATATTTAACTGTTTGGTGGCAGAAATCTCTTTTGGAACCAGAACTGTTTTCCTGGAGAACTCCATCAGATGAAGGAGTAGAGTAAAAAAATGTCTTATCATTTGAGTGGAGCTTGTGAAGTTATTCTGTATTTTGATTTGATTTTAAAGAAAATGTCCTGCTAATATACGTTACAGTGGTTAAACTTTTATTCTTTTTATTACTGTTGTTTATCTACTCACATTAGTTTAAGGCAATCAAATCCTTATTTAAAACCTACAACCACAAAACTAATCTAATTTATTTACATATTATCATTTTAACCTCACATTAAAAGAGTTTTAGGAATGGGGATTTATAGACTGTTTACATTTTTTAAAGGTTAAAGGTTTTTAAGAAGTTAATTATGGCCTTAATATGCAACCATTAAGCCTCTTTGGGATCTTTGAGAAACTTAGAAAAGTCAAAGACATTGTGCTACAGAGCAGGTGAGGTGCTTTAGACACGTGATTACATACAGAAGAGAAGCGGTGAGAGGTTGAAACACTGTGAGTACAAAAGGGAGAACCAGGGGGTGTAATGTGAGGGAAACTGAGAATAGAAAAGGAAACTAAAGGAACAGAAAAAAATAACTCAACAGAAGGTTGAACAGATGAATGCGAGGAAGCCATGCTGCGTAGGCTTTATTTGCGTCTTGGTTTACTTGGTTGGAGGCGTTGCGGTGGCTGCTGCTGTGACTGCTGTGGGGCATCGCCCGTTGCTATGGCAACGCCTCCGCCACTTCCAGTGCTGCTGTCCTGATGGTGATGCCGTGCGGCGCTTTTGCTGGAGCGAGAAGCGCCATGTGAGCGAGAGTGTTGGCTGTGTCCGTGGCTGTGGCTTTGGCTCTGGCCCTCGGACGGGGAAGGCTTCGATGTGCCAGGGCTACTGTGAGATTTCTCGATAGTGGGCACCTGTGTGTCTAAAACAACCAGATTCACCAAATTACCAAAAAAAAAATCTGTCTTTTAGCTTAGTAAACTTTAAGGTACCACCTATGGTTAATGAGCAGCCAGCTACTGAGTTACTCCATTTTGCCAGCATGGTAACTGAATTTGTAAGTCAGTGATTTTGTGACATCCTGCATACAATTTGACAGATTTTTATTTTTTCCCTTAAATTAGGGGAGCATTCAAAGCCTTCCACGGCCATGTTGCCCTCTGTGTCAGAGGAAAGATAGAGGGAAGCTAAGGCTAGGCCTGTGAGCTGTGTGACATCATGACAACCAAGGAAACAGACCATGGGAAAGCAAAAAGCATGAAGCTGAAGCTACAATGGGTGTGCAAAAATGAGTAGAGGGAGCTGGTAAGACACGACTGAAAAGAGAGAAACCAGTGGACAGAAGTAGGAGTACTGAGGAGAGTAGAAGAAAAAAGTCAGAAAAGTCTAAATAAAGACAGAGTAAGAACACAGAGCACAGAGAAAAGGGGATACAGCAGAAAAGTGGAATACAGAGGGTTGTTAGGGGGTGATGGTGATAAAGTCGAGCAGGTGAGGGAATTTCATCGCGTCCTACCCTTAGCCGGATCTGGAAAGATCCCATGACTTCGGCTCTTGATGACAGATGATTTGGGGGAATCCTGATTATCATGGGTGGAGCCAGTGGTTTTAGGGGAGGAGTGCTGTGAGGAAGGTTTAGAGGAACTGTGTCGGCTCTGGCCTGAGTGGGAGCGCCGGTGGTGGTCCCCCTCACTCTGCTCCTTTAGAGGGAGCCACCGTGGCACATTGTCCAGCTGGGTGGTGTTGGACAGGTCAATAAGAACCTGGGAGCAAACACAATTTAATGAAGATGCTAATGCACCTGCATGTACGGTTCGTGATTGTACAGATGCAGTCACTGGGTTTTACCTCTCCTAAGAAATCATTGGAGGAACACTTGTCGTAGTCCCACACACTGACCTCCAGGGTCTTCTTCCTCAACTGAAACACAGTTACAGAGTTAATCCTGCAGTGGTTTCATTATTGGTGGAATGTGCTTATGTATTTCCATTTCAGACCACTCCAACACATCTGAGAAGCAAATATTCTATTATCCCACTACATTTGTCAGAGAGTGTTGGTTATTTCTTACTTTTCAGATTAAGACTTTTACACAAATTATGTAAAGTGTATATAAAATATGTTTTGCTATACGTAAATAATACAATACATTTGACTCAATAAATACATTAGTAAGATGACAGAAATTGAATCTGCATCTCTTTTAATTGTCATTTTTCACATAATAACATTCTGTGGTTCCAACATTTCAAATTTGAGGATGCATCTCTTATTTCTAATTATAAAAAAAAAAAAGATGGATTTTGCTATATTTTATAGTTTGGACTTGTAGCTGGATAAAATAAATACCAGATAATTAGAATTCTCACTATTATTGTTAGTTTTAGTTCTATACAATTGTTTGAAAGTCACCTCAACCAAATGCAACTAAAAAAACTAAACCACGTAAAATTCTGCTTTTAAATTAATTCACAAGTAATAATAATATAATGGTATAATACTGAATACAATACACAGCACTGACAAGGACCATTTTACTGTCCTTATTTTTACATAAAAAGGGTTCTGAATGCAAAACTTTTACTTGCTCAGTCGTTGAGAATTTCCAAAGTGTGGTATTGGCACTTTTAACTTAGTAAATAAAGGATACATGTTCCAATACCAGGCTTAATATAGAGAAACTACTTTCAACCTGGGGTTCACTGAAAGCAGTTATTAAGACATCACAGACAAATGAAAAGGCCAGAAATCCACAAAATTGTTTTGACTGATACGGGCCCAGTGAAAGTAAAATTGGGTCTAAAATGATATAATTAAATCCCAGTGGCATATCCATCTGCTCAACTAAAACTTATGGGTACATTTCTGGCCACTGTGCCAGCAGATATGTGTGTATTGTTGTGTTACTGTGTATTTTCTCTGGTTTCCCTGGAGAATCAGTTCTCTGTGTACCTCAGTACACTCACTATTTCCTAAAGACTTAAGCAGAAGTGATTTAGATCGATGTATTACAACCATTATGATGATGGATGACATGCTGCTTTGTGTATACCTTTAATACACTAAAAATTGTTCATATGTTCAGATGTTACATGTAGTAAACCCAAGTGTCTGTTTGGTCACATAAAATACCTGCTCCAGATGAATATTCTTATAGATGACAGTCTGGTTCCACTCGGGGTTGAGACTCTTGCCTGCATGTTTGGACCTCCTCTTGTTTTCAGCACTGGGGGAACACATCATACACAACACACACTAGGTCAGACACAAGCAAAGTCTCTGCAGTTCAGCGGACCACCACAATGTCGAGACAACACTATAGTCAGAGCAGGGTTAAATGTGACAGTAGAGGGGAGAAAATGACTGTGACGCACATTGTTCAGGAGAGATCACAATGTGACGGTAAAAATGTATGAACCTACGTGCATGGACAGTAGGGAACAATGTCAGGATGCGCTGCAAAAAAGTCCATTTTGGTGTCCATCTCATCCTTAAGTTATTGCAATTTTAACAGTGAGTGTCTTTTTTTCTGATTCCAAAGACCTTTTCATTTGTAATAAATGCTAATATGGCAATAAATCTTTATTGGCATTCAGAATTAAAAAAAAAAAAAAAAAAAAAAAAGAAAAAAGCTCCTCTGACACTCTTTTCTGCTTCTTTGGCGTAATAGAAAATATTTGACGAAATAGTATACTGACAGGTTTAGGACAAATCAATTGCAAAAATGGATGTTTTTTGCAGAATGTAGGATCTGATAAACAACTGTAGGCATGTGTCACTGTCAAAGTTAGTCCAATAAAGACAAGAAAGGATTATATTAAAAAACAATGGAATGAATAAGGACTGCAGAGCAAATTGATGGGAGTGTGTACTGAATGTAGCAGGGTATTGAAGGTACAATATGATGTTGGGTCATAATGTAGGACATTACTGAGGGATTTTAATCACAACAAGGGGAAATTAAAGGGTGTCGGTGCAATGTTAGGGTTTAAAATTACAATGAATATAAACAAAACACCATCTAATGGGGGAACACACAGTTAGTTGGGACAATGTCAATTGTAAGCACGGGGGACTGGGTAACTGCATTATATAAAAATGGGTAAATGACATATCTGGGGAGTTTTTTTCTCTAAAATGCAATGCAAACACATTGAAGGTAAAGGGAATATTATGACAGTAAGGGGCCCAAGGGACAGGCGGTTAATCCAAGGTGAAGAGAGTGAAACTAAACTCACTGACTTGTATCAACAAGCCTTAAATCTGTTACGGAATAACTGAGTGGCTTTGTTACCTTAAAAGAAGCAAATTTCAACCAAAACAGAACCAAAGGACCAAAGTGTTATAATCAAAGTGGGCAAATCACATACCTTGCGTTCTGGACAACCATGACCTGACTGAGGGGTCCAGCATGCATTAAATATAGAGAACAACATACAGAAACAATAGTCAGAGGGAGTGCGGGGGGTCGAAAGAGTGCCTGTGGACTGTGAGTGCATATTTGGGAAGGGGAGAGTATGTAAAATTTAGATTTAGTGTGTGATTTTTTTTGTAAGAAACGGGGGTCAAAGGTGGGAATTGTGGAGTGCTTTAGCAGGTGAACTGAGTTTGTGTTTGGGAACTTGTAAGTCATGAAGTGCATGTATGTGTGTGAAGAGAGCTTTCAGGTCATAGCGCATCATTCAGCAACCATAGTGGAGATCACAAGCATGTGGGTATGAGTGAATAGCTACTCACATTTATAGGTTTAAGTGTACAAGGAGAATGGGGTTCTAGGTGTACATTGTGCAGAACTGTCATCTAAATTGCACCTGATCAAAATTTGAGCCTCTGTGTGTGTCCATTACAAGCATGTTTCATCTTTTGCCCTAACATACATAGCCAGTATTTACAATTATGTCCATATGCACCCATATTTTTGCAGGAGCTCCATGTGGTTGCCTGAAGATCTGTGATGCAACTGAAAAGCCTCTGAATGGATTGCAGTTGGTAAACTGATAGCTGTGAAACTGTCCATGTATACGCACATGTAGCATATACACAAACCATGTGCCCACATGCACTTCAGTGCATGTTTCCAAAACCATCCTCTATATACCTACAAGTTTCAGGTACCTTGCTTATAACCTTAACCAAGCAACACTGTTGCAAGCATCTGTACATGTCCCGAGTCTTCTGCAATGGTGAACTCAGAGCCACATATTATTGCTTTAATCAGAATAATCCCAGAAAGAAATCTCTTTCTCAAGGGACTTCATACAGCGGAGAAGGTGGGAGTCAATTACATTACAGTGCAATCACAGTGAGAAAGGGAGACCTGGACGTATGAGTGAGTGTGGATCAGATTGCTTGCAAATATAAGCACTATTGATTTTGACTGCACTCACACCTGCAGTAGAACATCTATCAGTACAACATCACCACAAATAGAAATATTAACCACATACCGTGTAGATAACGTGGATGCTGTTCAGTCACTATAGGTATCTAATGAGTAATGTAATGCTAAATTTGTATAGCAAAGTCAGTGGAACTAGATAGTAAAACATAACTTGCATCAGTGCTATGGCACTGAAACTAGAGATCACATTGGAAAGTGTCATGGTAAGCCAAAATCAATTGTAAATCAATTTAAGATGAATGGAAATCATATTTAAGCTTAACAAAGTGGCTGCCTGTAAATCCTGCAAGTCAATGTGAATGTTTAGGCAAGTGAAGCAAGTTCCTTCTCTAAAAATAGCTGAAAAAGAAAGTAAATTGTCAAAACTGTTGTGTCTATCACACCAAATTTACTAAATTCATGTTAAAATACCATCATTCTATGTGGTTAATATATTGTCTCCTTAAAGACTATTTTTCTTCCATTAAAATACAGTACACAGGGAGAGCTTAGAGTTTCCACATTCTTGACTCACCCTCTCCCTGGTAGCAGATACACTTTAACAAACGGGTCAGAGTAGCCATTGTTGTCCCGTGGGGCAAGGTTTCTGGCCTGCAGGACATGAACGATCAAGTTTCCAAGCTGCTTGTCGTAGTGGATTTGAAGCTGCAAAAAGAACACCCTGAATTACAATGGATTTACTTCTGCTGGGACACAAAGTTGAACGAAAATAATTACTTCATGTTATCATTATCTTATTTAACATGATTTATTATTTTTAAAGTCAGGCTCATGCTAAAGTGCTGATCTTCTGTACTTGAACAGTTCAAATAACCACGTCTAAAAATGTAAATGTGGTTATGAACATTCAGTAGACATCCATCCTTTCCTTTCACAGACCTGAATCTCTCCAGAGATTGGGTGGGACTGAGTCTTTGTTCCCTCTGCAGTCTGTAAGAGATGAAAGATGAAAGCTGTAGGCAAACAGTGTTTACTGGTGGGTGTTCACTGTTACAGCACTGTGCTCAGTGGACTTGGAGGATAAACTACTGAGATGCATCTTTGAAACTGATGCATCTGTTCATGTGTAAATATTGATGTTGAAGTTGATTTTTAAGTTGTTAATAGTTTCTTTTTCTTATTGGTTTTCATCATAGTTGTTATATTGTTACCAAAAACAATCACACTGTGTCACATTCAAATATGCTACTGTAGAAGACCACCATTGTAAACCCACAGGTTTTGCAGACTGTACATTTCAAGATATGGTCTCCACTAGTCTGCTGAAGATTCAGGAAACAGCAAAAAGTATTTGTCTAGCAACTACATATTGTGATTTGCTTCAGATGATATTGAAACTTTACAAATAAAAAAACACAATAAATTATTCACACCAAGTGTTTGAATCATCAGCAAATATATATTAAACATAATAAATGAATCCCATGGACTTGCCTTACTGCTGTGGCGTTTCTTGCTGATGGAAGGTGAACCTGGCTGACCGGGGCTGGAGGTCGCAGATGTGGTGGCAGGAAAGCCAGAGGATGTGGACGAGGCAGTTGGGGCCTGCTGCTGTGACACCTTCTGCAGCTCAGCTGCCAGCTGCTTGGGGTCAACACCTGGAGACCTGGGAGGTCTGTCACCTACAAAAATACCACCAGACATGCCATGGGAGCGTCATGCAAGGGCATTGACACTAACTTGTCCATACAGAAAGGTACAACTAACCACTAACACATGCACAGCACATTTTATGTAGGGTTTGATTATTGTGGAATGGTAAGTACCAGTGTAATTTTTAGTGTAGTTTTATAACTTATATAAATATTTTCATCAAAGATTGAAACACACATCATGTTTAAATGTGATAAGAGAACCATTTAATGTTTCCTCATGCACACAGACAGAGGACAATGGGCAGAAGTAAAGAAAAAAAAAAAAAAAGAAAATCCGAGATTAATGTAATATGAGATGAGACTGAAACAAAATTCAAAAAGCAAAAGATAATTAGAAAACCTTGAGTGGGCAGTGATTGAGGTTAAAAAGGAATAAGAAGCAGCAGTAGATTGTAGATGTTTGATCTCACCTTTACTGTGCTCCTGGAAATCCAAGTGCTGGGAACCCTCAGACTCAGCTAGCATGTTGAGATCCCTGAAAGGTGCACAACAATTCTTAATGATTAACTTCAAGTGAAAGAGTGAAAATAAAATGCAAAATAGAGAAGAGAGTAAACTAGCTATAACCACTTTCTTTTAGATATTTAAAATGTTTACTCAGTCTGTTCTTTCACATTCTATATTCCATAGGCCACTGTATAAATGACATGGACCTGACCATTTGGAGGCATAAACATCTATTAGAAAGTAGTGGAATCAAACATTAATTAGACTGAGATTGAGACTGAGAGGCAAGAAATACAAAGGGAACAATATATCCAGGAGAAAGGCAACAAGTGTGAGAATGTAAAAAAGTAGCATGATGAATACTCACAGTCTAACACAGACTTCCGCCTCATTGCATGGCTGTCCAACAAGCCCTTGTACCTCTTCATAGGTTTTCCCCGTCAGAAGAACACCATTCCACTCCAGGACTTGCATTCCTGTATGCAGTTACACAAAACACTAAATAGGCATTCACAGATAAGCAGTCCACAAAAACACCATGATTAGAAATGTCTAAATAGTAAAAAGCACTTTACACAAAGCGTATAGGAAACCAAAGTCTCTATTATAAAACTTCTAAACTGTCACAGAGCTTTCTAATGCAAGAAAACAAGCTTTGATTCTTTCACTCAAATAAAATGTGCATCAAACTGTGGCCCAAAACTGCAGAGACAAATGCTGGTGACAGCCGAAACAGAAGCTCTGTGACAAGCTGCTTGTAGAGCACTCAGGCACAAAAGTGGGGAAAATGAACTTGAAAATGGCCTTATGTTATTTCAGCTATAAAAATATAATTTGCAAGACAGCATGATGCATTATGGCTGGCAAGGAATATAGCATTCCCTCAATTCCAGCACTGCTCACTGTACGGGCCTGTTTTTTGCATTAAATTCAGCAGTAAAAGCTTATTAAACTCACACTAACACAGCAAAGTCACTGCATCCTTTGAGGCACACCCTACCCAGTGGCAGGACTTACACAGATTGAAACAGCTCATCAGGAGGGTCTTCTGTTTGCGACGATACTCTCGAGCTGCATGTGTGAGTGACAGGGAAGCGTCTGTTTCACCCAAATATTATTGAGGGAATTGATCGCACTTGAACTATAAGGCATGTGTTACAGTTTGCCAACATTTAAAGAATTTTAGGATTCAGAGATCAAACAAACAAGCATGCACTCATACAAAGAGTGTGTCTGCCCCTCTGTGACACTAAGCCTCTATGCCTGTTGAATCTGTCGACATTTTTCCATATTCACACCATGGAGAGTGAGATACTATGTTCCCACTGGCAGAACCAAAGGATTTTGCAGCCGTTCTGCTCAGTGCTGATGACAGGGTTATGCTTGTTGACTTGTCCTCACAGCTAAAAACACCACAGAGGCATCCTGGTCATTGAAATGACACAATCACCAACAGCATTAGTCTATATTTAATCAAATACATGAGCCCAGCAAAGGCAGGGCAGTAATGGATGGCACAGATTAAATATGCAGAGGAAATGAGTATAATGTTTTAACGTTAGACTGAGGTATGCAAGTCAGCAGCAAAAACCCCGGTGGCTTTGTTTTAACATTGATCAACAGAAAGTAAATGCACATACTTATCTGAATTTAAAATATTTATAACTTGCAATGACCTACTTTTGAACATTTGCACAGAGAAAAATCTATTCAAGAAAAATCTACAATAGGCTATAATTTAATATTTAATATTTGTATTTTTATAATGCAAAATGCAGGTTATGCTGTAATCCCTCAAAATGGCTTGTAAAAGAAGCAGAGAGAGAAACATAAAGGAGATACAGCGCTCGCAGTGGATAAAATATGAAAAACAGAAGTAGAACAAGAACAACAGGAACACAGAGTGTGAACAGAACTGCCCACTCTCAAGCAAATACACATCCACAGAGCAAAGACAGATGAATCACACACTACACAGGTCCAAACTAGGCAGTGTATTTATCTCCCCATCTTAACATCCATAGATCACCAACGTGGCAGCCTTAAAAAAGGCTCGGGCCACAGCTTTACCAACTTTCAAACACCCTCAATGTGGATCAACACAGAGATTAAAGGAGACTATGAGAAGACAGATGGCCTGGGAATGGGAGCGGGTTAACTGATCCCAGACTACCATGTGAAATCAATAACACCTCATGAAATGTGGTCCTGTTAATACACCACACAGCCATTTATCCTGAGGTAATGTCAGTGAGAGGTGTGTAAGGGTGAATTCACAGGTCATATATCCATGGGTTAGTGCACAGCGATCACTGGGTGACTTGGTGAATAGCTACTTGTAGCTGCTGCAGTTTCTTCTTATTTGAAATGTATGCATCATATATATAAATATAATCATAAGTATCATATATTTCATCTGGTGTTTTATTTAATTTTTATGAATGAATGAACGAATATTTTATTTAAGTGCCATACACTTACATGCCCAGTCCCTATAGGCTTATAAGATATTTTTGACTTCAAAACAGGAAGATGACCAACATATAAAGCATATACTCATCCCAATAACAATTACATCAAACAAGGTCATTTTAGTTCGGGATACAGAGCTCTTTGTCTGAGTTTCCATGCCTTCCCAAAAAATCTTGCCAAACTATATATTTCATGTTCAAATAACCAACTCAACATATCCCCATCAGGCATCCAAAACAAATCAGGCTTTTTACATTGAATTACACTGAATCACAAACATAACACTTCTGATATCATGATATAAAGGACAATAAAACAAAAAATGCCATTCATCCTCAACAACCCTGAAATCACACAAAACACATAACCTTCTCCTCTTCTGGGATGCCTTTATAGCACCCCACCTCCACCTCCACCTGCAGAGGCAGTACCCCTGCTCTGAGCTGGGTACATAGAGACCTCTGGGCTCTCTTTAGTTTACATGTAACACTGGGCTCTGTGGAGAAACCGTATTTATAGTGAATATAGCTTCTTAGTTTCGGCTTATTTAACACCTGCCATTTCCACTGCTCTTTATAAAAATCAAACAGTGTCTGTCTAAGCTGAATTATTTTACCCTGTAAATTATTCATACATAAGTACTGTACATTTGCTGTAGAGAATATTTCAAAAACCTCCTTTGACCAAGGGTATTTGCGAGCTTTATCCCAAGTAAAGATTTTCTGAGTGAGTCTGTCCACTGGTAAGCAGATGAGATGTTTCCAGAATCTAATCACTTCTGCCCTTTGCTTCATCACACAAGGCTCCCAGTCCATGTCTCCCTCTAGTGCCGCTCTAGTGGTGAACCTGTGCACTCCAAGGAAGTACCTCATGGCTCTTATAGTATAATTGGATAAACTGCTGCTGCCTTAGAGTCACTATTTGCAAGTCTTTTCATGGCTAAATGTGAGTCATGGCACATTCTACTGGGAGATGATAAAACTTCATGCTAAAGATGGCCTATTTCTATCACTGCTCTGTTTCTGTCACTCTTACAACATGTTCGGTTCTGACAGTGTGTAATCCGTGACAGACTTGTGACAGATGCATGCAAATTACACATCTCAAAAGACTCTCATTGCCTTGAAATGAATAAAATTATATGAAACACAAAAATCCATCATCTTCATAATTTTGTGTTGTTTTTTTGTTTAAAACCAGAGAGGATGACTTTGATCTTACCCTCAAGAATTTTTCCTGTTTGTTCTGCAGCTCCACCAGGTAAGACTTTGGCAACATAAGCTCCAATGTCTCCATTACTGCCAGGGACTTCTTTACCGCCAACCACACGAATACCCAGACCATTTCCTGGTTAAGATTACAAAAAGAAAAATATAATAGATGAGTAGTTATCGGAACTAGCAATGTCAACAATTCTGTAATGAATACAAAAGGATGCACATGGGAGAACCTCTGTAGAATATACTTCCTACCTAGAGATCACAGATGAAAGGCCTTCACCTGTATAGATGCAGGACCTCCCTCATAGGAAATGTTAAAATATGAAATACTTCAATGTGGTTACAAAGGTAAAGACAAAATGACTGAGGGAAAATGAGTCAGTTCAGTACCCAGCACTTGTAAACAAAATGCTTCCTTTGTGGGTTGTTTGTTAATTGCACAAGATAATCCTGAGTGTGAGGGATACGCCATTTTGAGCATGGCAATGACTGATGAGCGTGGAGAAGAGCCAAATCAAAGGGGAAGCCAGGAAATGAAATGTCTGCCTGATTTGAGCCTGGAGGAATGGTGTGATGGAACATAATGGCAGGGGAACTGACTCTCCACTATGTTGAAATTTGACACAAATGTCAAGTAAATAAATACATAAATCTTACTAGTCACTCTGGAAGTCTCAGTTGATGGTATGTTCCATTACAGTATACATGCAGTCTGCTGTACTTTTATACATATATTTCAATTCAATAATGAGTATACTCTGTAAAATGAAACAAATGCTGTTGGTGGAAATAGTATATATTAGATCAGTAAGCAATGGGGTCAGTAGAACAAAATGCATGCATCACAGTCAGTACCATGTTCATTTGCAATACTGTGAATGTTACTTAAAATGTATATTGTTCCTATTTTTGGAACAGTGTCACTGTTGATGGTGTTGAATGAAACTGAATGAATTATTATGCTTTACCTGAGACACTGCGGTCTTTGGGGTCCCTCTGCAGTTTGACCCTGAGGTGAGGGAAGGGGTAATAAGGGCCTTTTCCCTGTGATCCACACAATAGTGAGATGTCATTATTGTGATAGATTAAGTCATCAGAAACACATTCTCAAAATGCTGTATATAAACTGCAAATTGACTGATATCCATGTGTTGAACCATGCAAGTATATGGTGGCTACACGGTATATATAATAGTTTCAGTGTCTGTTTATATAGTATGTGTGTGCTTTACCTGTCGCTTCTCCTGTCCGTTTTCTGTCCGTCCATCTCTGGGTTTATCAAACCAGTCTGTCTCTTCTCGTCTGAGGTGATAGGCTTCAGGAATAAAAACAGGCACTACTTCAGACCCAGTCTAAAATGGTTGCATTGTCATTCCGTGACAAGGAATGCATTTTCATCTCATTCAAAGGTGATTACATGCCGTTAAGCAAAACTCTATATGTGCCAATATGTGTTAATTTGAGGTTGAGACAGAGATAGGAGTAAAATAGTAAAAAGACCTCCCTAAACACAAAAGAATGCCAAGCAAATCAATATTTTCATGAGCACTGTAAAGTTAGAAACAAAGATATGGACTAAAAGTGAACAAATAGTATTAGTACAGACTACAGCTGCATGATCTAAATCTATAGTGTTGCACATTTTTGTGAATATAAATGTTGGGTGAATGTGCATTATTTATCATCATACGCCAATTAGAAGGAAGTTGTGCATGTTTCTTCCAAAATATATATTATGTATGCCTCAGATGACATTTATACAAAGTAATATAATTAAGAATAGCTGTTTATTTTCCAATAAATTGGCATTGAAGACCCCAACATTTTTATTTTGGTAAGGTATGCATTTGACTTATAGTGCAGGTTAATATGTTAGCAACTGGAAGGCTAAAAAACTGAACTAATACTCTACCATTGGTCGCATCGTCTCTGTTCAAAGCCATCAGGGAATCACTTAGGGCTGGAATCAAGGCAAATGGGTTTATAATGCAAAATGATGGGATCCATATTCATCTACTAACAAACAACTATAGTGCACTGAAGACAACTTTGGGCTAGGATCATTAAACTTTAGTTATATTGATACATATAACTTGCCTCTGAGTCTGAGAATCATCACTTAAACTGGCTCATTTTGCATCCCTATCACATAAACTCATTGTGTAAATGGAAAAGGACCATACCTCATTAGTAAAGACTTCTAAAGTTAAATAAACCATTGATATTGGTAAGTGAAAAAAAAAAACA
>JAPQRP010056313.1:0-23844 GCA_037367295.1 Apogon hyalosoma | reverse complement strand
TGATTCAGGCCAATGTATTACAGTATTAGACATTAAGAAGTACTAATTCTAATGTTAGATTAAATATTAGATCCACACACTCAGACTGAAACGGACATCTCTGTGTCCTGCAGTTAAAAAGCGGGCAGTGGGTCAAACTTGAGCCCCCTTTTTTTTTTCTTTTTTACATAGGTTAGTGTCCGTGGCTAAATGTCCAGTTTTTATCAGTAGAAGTTCTTCTTTGCCTGAAGTTAATTAGTTTGGCTACTTTAAACTGGTGACAGGCTGCTGCTGGTGTCTTGTCTTGTCTTGCTGCAGTTGTCGTCTTTTCGTTGGACAAAGACGAACTCAGTCGGAATTCATTGAAGAGTTAGCAATTTAATTTAAAAACTTGGATTATATATAGGCCTAGGTCTGCTTAATGAAGTGCTTGACCAAACGCATGTTGTTGTTGGCAGACTGAGGTATGTTGTTCATGTGTTTGGTTGATGTTAAAAATGTGTGCCTTAATTTGTTTTAATGTTCAAATACATGCAACAGTTTCAAACCATCTCCAAGTGTTGTAATAATATATTCTTCTTGGTAGTTCTTCTCAGTGCAACTGGAGTGGTTTAGCTACACCACTCCAGTTGCACTTAGAAGAACTACCAAGAAGGAAAACTACAATTTTTACCTCTGAGATGTAATGAGTAGAACTAGATAGCTTCTTAAATTGGGAAAACTCACATAACTTATTTTGTACTTAATTCTACTTAAGTAGTATAGAAGTCCACCATTGTATGCATGAGTGATTATGTGTGCTTTGTTATGCTGTTAATCTTTTCTTTGTCAAACTATAAACTCCACCTACTCACACACAAAACATGCTCACAGTTGAAGACACACACTCTTCTCCTGACATACTCTTGGGTTTCAGATGTTTCACAGTGGCAACATCTATAAACAACACAGCGGAGAGCAATGAATAATTCATCCACTGGTCCTCTGTACCTTTTCCCTCTGTTCTGCTTTATAATAAATAATTCTGGGCACAATGATGTGGGGAAATTATTAAGCTACACAAGCATTTTAAATGAGCTGCTTCAACCACTGCAGTAGGAAAAACAGCCTGCCAGGGTGAGGCCAACGCAGTCATACAGTGACTGGAGCTCCAGTGGCTTAGAAAGAATAACATTGGGTCAGAGAGGGAGAGAAGGAGCACACACTGATATGAGTAATGGCAAACAGCTGCTCGGGTCGTCCGCTAAAAATACACACACACATGTGTGACAGGTGTGCATGTGTGTGCATGTGTATATAGTAAACTACAGTGTGCCGCAAGCTCAGTTTCATACACAAAAAGATAGATTACACTTAAACAGATGATAAAATGTAATGAATCAGCACTGTGGAGTTACCAAGAAAGATTGTGGGGAACTTTTTCTAGAAGTGGAAAAAACAGCAATACTGAAATACTGTACAAAAGACACACACACGCACGCACACACACACAAAACCTCTACTATAAGCAAATATCTGTGAAAAGCACTTAATGCATCCAAAATGAAAGCCACATTATGGGGACAAAATGTGATTATCTGAAGTGGGAGCTAATTTGGATTACTGTATCTGCCTGAGAATGGCCAGTTTACCAGTGACCTTGGAAAAAGTTCAACTATAACAGAAGTTGATGATCTCTACAGTAAAGGTTCTCTTGCTGATGAGAAGTCTTAGAGGTGGTGCACAGGATAAGAGGGTTTATACATGTAGCTGAACTAATTTTATCTGCTGATAAAGAGCATGTGATGCTGCCAAAAGCTCCAAAACAATCAAGTAAATGGAGTTCAAATGGAGATTGCTTTGTCAGCTGTGTTTATTAACTTGAATCTGTCCTTTTTAAAGCAAGTGTGGAGCTAGGAGTAGAAATAGATTTCCCTCTGAAATATATGGTATTCAGTGGCACACAGTATGTACGGTGCACCAACAAACTAAAAACTGTACTTGAGTGATGCTGTGAGAGAATTAAAAATGACCTATTTAAAACTCCAAAATCTTTGGTCTTAGCATGAAGTTTCATCTCTCCCTCTGTCAGTATGAAACTAGCAGGGTCCGTAGCCCCAGTAACAGGATCTGCAGAGGTAGGGTCTGGACCCCAGGCAGCAAAAACAATCATCTGGCTTCTACTGGGAGTTAGGAGCAGGACTTCAGCCAATAATAACAACTCCCTCATCAACCAAAAGGGAGAAAGAGAGAGCAGCGAGGGGGAGTAAAAGTGTTTATCTCTTGTGTGTTGTGTAGGTGGCTACGAGCCTTTTCGGCAATGCCTCACTTGTGGAATCGAAACAGCAGAGGGACTCATGTGTGACCACAAAGTCAGCCTCATGACCTTTTGTTCTGTCACAGGCACAAACACGCACAAACTGTCAAACAATAAACTGAGCAACAGAAGGTACCTCTCACTTCCACCAGCACCGTTGTACACAAACAGCCACACACTTACATACATTAAAAAATCATGACGGAGGCTTCTCTATGGGATGGTGTGGTGCGCTGTGGGTTTTTCGTCCACTTCACACTCCATCACACCAGACGACCACAGGCTTATCTGTCTGCTAATATCATAAAACGATAAGGTCAACACAACATGCACGCTATACAGAGCTGTAAATACACAACTGTACAACCAACTAACAGTAGTAATGACTAAGCATGTTTCTGCAAACCCGCACATGCATTTTGATCTCAGATTGTTTTGAGAGGAAATATGAAAAAGGAAATAGGAAAATAATGCACACACAAAAAAACAAACACAGATGTAAGCAAGAAAACAAATTTTGTGATATCCTGTTTTTCTTTAACACTGGGGCTCTAAATATAGTTTGTGTATGTGTGTGTATGTGTGTGTGTGTGTGTGTGCGTGTGTGTGATTTCAGTCTAACTAAAGGGATTAGGGAGGCCTGTCTTAAATATTCTGTCTGGTTCCCCTGAGGCCTTCTGGTGAGGACAGATCCTTGCTGGAGACTGATTTTGTCTGCCTATGAATCATAGTGTATGTGTGTGTGTGTGTGTGTGTGTGTGTGTCTATATGCTTGTATGTTTATGTATCAGGCTTTGTTTGTGGCAGCCACCCACCGTGGTACTTGTATGTTATTTAGCAGCCAAAGTTGAGCTACTGTTCAAGCTTAAAACAGGATTTACATTAAAAACAGTTGGATTCTAATACCACCACTGATGTGTGTTCATTTTGACCAAGTAGTTACCGGAGGCAGCTGTTTGGATACTGAAAAGTTTAGAGTACGTGATTACCCAGGAAATCAGTAAAGTCAACACTTCTGGTTCCTAAATGCCTGTCCGTTAGCAGCTGATGAGGGTGGAAGTGGGAAAACAGTCTTTTAGCACTATGTTCACACATTTGAGTCCAGTGTTTGCTGGATGAAGTCCAGACATGTTCTGACATTCTGATATGTCACTTTTAGAGAAAACTCAGCACCATTGCCAGCCCTGTAAATACAATTAAACCCTCTCTTCGTTGTTGAATTCCCACTTGGGAGGTTTACAGTAGACAGTGGAGAGGGAGGATTTTTAAAAGATAAACATCTCCCGGACTGTGCATTAACATTCATGTTTTTTAATAAAACACACTCAGTCGTGCTATTATTGAAGCTACAAGCCACTCTCCCCTGTGAATTATAGTGACTTTTGAACAGCTAAGTGGGTTTTACTCCACTTTGTGTCACCCTTAATGGCTCTTTATTGTTCTCAAATCAGTGTAAAACATAGTCTCTAATGGCTTTCTACTTCAGTTTAAGTCAGTTTAAAATAAAAAACCAAAAAACTGACGCTGACACAGAAAAAACTACTACTGTTCACTTTGATTCAGACCTTGTCAGGGTTTAAAAGTTCAGCAGCGAGACAGTTTCAACTGGGTGGTGCTGTGGCCAATGTGTGTGTCTGCATAATGTGTGTACGTGCCAATATATGCATGTCCTCCACAGAGGCAAATGTGACCCAGTTAACTTGCATCCTTTTGCACACAGGCAATTTGAAAGACACTTATCTCCTTTGTGCATCTGCAGGGTCTGGTTATTCCACGCTTTGATGGCATCACACAGTTCTACAGTACTAATTCACTGACCTGAAGCTGCGTCGCTATCTATAGTCTGTAATGTTGAAGATCACTGGCTTATCATCACACTTTGCTCTGCAGATGTTAATGTGGAGAACACTCCTGCACTCTAATCCTCACAGTTCATCATGACTCAGACTGAGTCATACAATGTTTTTACTCCCATGCCCTTCCTTATAAAACATGGCACAGAACAGCACAGAATGTCAGTCACGATTAATTATTTATAGGTATGAGAATTTAATATGCTTATGTTTCTGTAAAAAACAAAAAACACATCAGCATCAACAACAGGATCTCAAATTTATGTCAGGAAAACTGCAGCTTAGTGTTATTCTGTATTGGCTGGAATCTGGTGCTACCAATCATCACAGAAGAAAACTGCAACAACATGAGATTTTTATGCAAACCGAAAAGAAGTAGGAAGTTTAAAAATAAATACCTACCATGCATTTTTGCGTGCAAACAATTAAAAATCCATACACAGTTCTTGAAAATCATATGTGTATTGGTACCCCCCCACACCCCCAATTAATTTACAAGTAGATGATATTTATACTGTGCTACATTTACCAATTGAAAATACCAGAGGTTGTAAAGGCATTTGTAGATCTTGCTCAGATTTGACATTTCCTGTGAAACACCTGCAGTCCATTTCTGTTTTTTCATAAGTCAGGTCACAGTGCTCCACTTAGGTCCATGACTGCCAAGAGGATTTGTCACCACAGCAGGGACACATCCTGCTGACGGACTGACTCAGGAAGAACCATGGTAGAATCAGGTCCAGTCTGTCATAGAGGTTTAACGTTCACTTCATAAAATGGAATTTAGGCACATAATTGAACGGCACACCATGAAAACATTATTAACCATTAAAAGCTGACTATGCTCCTTATGTTAGAACCAGGCTGAAAAACATGATTACATGTTCTGCAACCTGAGCACAATATTCTTTAATTATGTTTATTGGTACATAATGTGCTTCAGCTGTGGAGTTCAAGGAAAGAAACGCATGTTGTATACATATGACAAATGCAGCATAGAAGTGTGTGTGTGTGTGTGTGTGTGTGTGTTTGTGTGTGTTAGGAGTAGTTTTGTTCTCTTTCTGTCTCTCTTGTCTCTCTTCTTCTTCCTCCGGAGCCTGCAGGGCTGCCCAGGCTGTTTTGATTTCGCAGCGGGTGAGTGGCAGCCTCGACCCCACCTGACCCCCAGCCCAGCTTCTGCTGATGTCAGCATCTTGCAGCAGATTGGAGCGTGCAGTTTTTAAACAAAGCCCCAGTCTTGGCCCCTGAGGGGCATTCATCCACTTTATTCCTTAAAGGGGCCGTGCACCAGTTAAACTAGTGGCTGTTTTTTTTTCTAACTCCTTCTCTCACAGCCTAGGCTTTTCACTTCTGTATTACTTGGTCTGTGTTTTGCTGTTACAGTTTCAATGTCAGCATGAATAGTTACTACAAGTTGCATAAGCACAAACTATCTGTGGAATAATACAACTGAAGCCAAAGACAGCGTAAGGCTCGATGCTGTGCATGGTCAGGATATCCTGCCATGCCCTCTCCTTGTCTGAATGAGCTATCTGTGTAGGAGGAGGGACAGCATTATGAAACCTACTCCTAACTTGTCCTCTTATCACCACTGTCTGTCTTCCTTCACTTCACAGATACACTTAGCCACACTTATCACATTCATCAGATTAATACATTTATTGGCTGTTATTCACGCTATAGTCCGTGGTTTTCTTTTTTCCCCCGTTGTGTGTGTGTTTTAGCCTTAGCTAGATTTCCTTCTTGGTGAAACCGAAATCATCCTTAACAGGTCTAAATCTGAGACCTGAAATAACGCCCTGCACGTGTACAACTTCATGACTATGCCGTGACTAAATTGCAACAGTTTGATATGTCTCAATAGTGAATGCAATACATACTTGCAAGTTTGTCATTGTTGTTCTTTTCCTCCACATTTGAGGTTTTTGCATGATGCACTGTGTGTCTGTGGTCAGCTCACATGAGAAAAATAAAAGTGCTACACACACTTTTTCCAGTGTTTCACAACAGATATTAGTGCATCAGATTTTGCAAAAAAGGCTTAAGCACATTTGAGACAGTCTGCTCAGGAACAAAACAGAATGAGTGACTGCACAAAGAGGAGATCAGCTTGGTTAGGTCAATGTAAACATCCCATACAAAAAGACCCATACATTCATGCACTGCTCACTCTTGCAGACACACACTGAAGTCATAATGCTGGCATGTTGCCTGCACCTGACCCAACTTTATTGCCCCTGTGTGCCCTCTTTGGCTGAATGTGTTGTGTGCAGAGGTTTTGTGTGAACAGCTGGGTTGAAGACTCCAGGCTCCAGAGCCCAGTCATCTAATATCTCCTGGCTGGCCCTGAGGTCTCGCCATCCATAAAGAACCTCTTATCTGGCCAGGGCCCCTTTACATTGTGCTGCTAATAAAACACCACAGAGACTCTTTGACTGTACTCTAAAGCTGAGCCATATTTTAGATAACAACTCTAGATCAAAAGAGTGAATCATCTAGGGTTTTGCCATGTGAATCTTTTGGTTATTTGTTTGGTTCAACCTAACTCATATGGCTCCAAATTAAATTACACATGATGAATCAGTTGTTCTGAAGACAACTGTCCTTTTAAATTACTTTCAAAACAAAACGTAGGGTTAACTTTATCTTTTCAGCCATGTCAGCATCAGAGTTATTCAAGGCTTTTGGAAGGGGAACATTGCACATTGGTCAAATTAACCTCTACTTACTTCATACTCTTTCAAATTCACTCAGTCACACAGGATGATTTAAGGAGCCACCACTTAAGTGTAATATTACTATTACACAGATCGCTCTGAATCACACAACAAGTCATTATCTAACACTGGCGCCACTGTCTGAGAGGCCACACAGCACAGCTGACCATCTCATCATGAGATTCCTATTAGTTTTTGATTAAAACATTATGGTTCAATCCATGTTGTAGAGAGGATGAGAATGAACAAACATCACTGAAAAAAAAAAAAAACAACCCAGAAATCTTGACGTGACAATCATTAAACTTTTCTGAAAAACTCTGTTTTGTTGACTATTATTATCTTTCATTAAATACACAGTATGTAATTTCTGTTGTTAGGGGACATGTAATCAGAGAAATACATGTTTTGATGATATTGTAAAATAGTGGGGGATTACAGGGGTTGCTTTCACTGTTATTGAACAAATCATGCTATCATGTTTAAAAAGTGGTAAGATGATATACAGCACTGTGCTAAGGACACCTTTTTTTTTTTTATTGCAGGGTTTAAGTAAGCATTCATTTTTATTTTTTATTCTCTTTTGTTTAGATGCAACCATTTAACACAGGGAATATGTGCACAGGCTTAAAAGACACACAACAACTGAATTAAATGGGTTCTAAAGGTTAAAGTCACTATTTAGTGTGACCCCTGACCCCATGACAAGCAGCGGCACAAAAATTAGAAACATCTGACGTGCTGACTGAAACCTGGTATAAAACGTCAGAAAATTAATATAATAAATGTCATATTGTTTGAACAAAGGGGTTAAAGACATGTTGAGTGCAAATGGAGGTCACACTAAATATTTCCACATTGGTTACTTTACACAAGTGTTTTTCCCTGAAACTATTGAACAGTTTTTAATGCGGTACACACTTCCCATATATCCACATTGTATCTTGTTACAGAAACTGAGAAATGTATATGTGTGGTCATTATAACTTTACTAAACCAACAAACCTAATGTTGGCTTAAGTCTTTTGTACAATACTGTACAGTGATGTTTAATTTAAATTAGTTTAGGGCTGTCAAAATGAACACATTAATGTGGAGTAATGCATGATCATGATTAATCTGATTAAAAATTTTAACACAATTAACCCATCTGCAGTGCAGAGTGACTCTGAACATCTCGGCCAATGCATTTGGACCAGTTTGTCCAAGTAGAGTTAGCATTGCACATGAACAAATGGGTTGTTGATCGTTAGTGACAGGCAGCAAAACTGACCCATAAAGATGGAAGACGCTTAACAGCACATTGACCTCTGGATGGAAATAAAAGGAGAAAAAAACCCAAGATGGAACAGTCAAAATGCATAAAGTATTATACACACTCTGCAGGAAGATTTCTTTTCACAGAAGCACTTCCATCTTAAAATACCACATTAACATAAAGCATACGTTAGCAGGGGATTCTGCTAGTATTTCGGCTAACACGTCACCCAGTTTGCAATAAACACACTAAGTGCATATATATTCCTTTCTTCTTTATTATTTCTTTCTTCTGTTTGCTCATGCAAAATGAAACACAATTAATATAGATTAAAAATGAATGAGGGTGGTGCAGTGGATAACACTTATGCTTCACAGTAAGATGGTCCTGTGTTTGATTCCAACACCAGTCGATGGGGGTGGGACCTTTCTGTGTGGAGTTTGCACGTTCTCTCCGTGTCTGCATGGGTTCTCTTTGGATACTCCAGCTTCTTCCCACCATCCAAACACATGCACTGATAGGTTAATTTAAATTTCCCATGAGAGTGACTGTTTGTCTCTATGTCAGCCCTGTGATGAACTGGTGACGTGTCCAGGGTGTACCCCACCTTTGCCCATAAGTAGCTGGAATAGTTTCCAGTGACCCTAGTGAGGATAGAGTGGGTTCAGATAATGAATGAATAAAAATTAAAGATATTTAATCAAAATGAATCCACAGAAACCCTGTGATTAATCTGATTAAAAATTTTAATCATTTGACAGCACTAAAATAATTGTAAGCAGTGTTTGAATATGATGCCATAGGACAAAATAAAATGGGCTGTCATACTGATTAAAATTACTTGTTTCTCTGAATTTGACTGTTTTTGGAGATATTTAATATATACTACGTATCAGCAACTAGCCCTACTTATCTTAGTATTGGAGTCATATTGTAGTTAAAGCATGTTTGCAAATGAATGCCAAACCAACAAAGGGCTGAAGTGTTAGGAGTTATACATGTGAAAGGAAGATTAATAAACATGTATACATACAGTACAACTGGTGTAGACCTTTGGCATCATCAGTGTTGACTGTTGTCGATACAGGAATCTGGGGCTGACATGCCTTCGATGACAGTAGGTACAGAGTGAAAGGAGCAACAATTGACCTTGTGCTCTCAGGTTTATTTTTCTCGCCTCCAGGCCCCTGCTGCCTCGTATACAGTACATAACCTGTCTGTCTAGTCTGCCTTTCCTCCTCCTGGCATGTCTCCAGTGCCCCAAGCCATCTGAGTAGTCATAGGAGATTATGCTGTCATCCAGACCAGTCTCACATTAAGCCAATTGTTTTAGAACCTAATGAGCTGCTTATAAAAGCAAAGCTTCCTGTCTTTCCTTCCCACATTTTTACAACTGTACCAGATCCAAAATTAATTCCATCAAACTACATCAACACCCCCCAGCATTGAAACAAGAGAAAATTTAAGCAAATCTTAAAAGTAAATTTAAGGACTTTTCTTTCTGAAAATCTTTTTATTTTCTATCACTTGAACTATGATGCTTTGCCCTCTGTTCAGAGTTGAGTAGAGGGGTGAGGGGAGAGGTATTAAAGAGTAGATTGGTGGGGAAGGGTCACCGCTCTTGGCACAGGCCAGAGAACCTGATCCAAGATTTAAAAAAAAAAGCCTGAGACAATAACACCGCACCATTGTGTCGTTTTAGGGTAAAAGTGCATTCAAGTGTTTGTGCACTGAAACGGCAAAACTGGTCTGAGACACTTTAACTCTTAACAAAAACCAACAATACTGCTATGAACAGTTTTCAACTTGCTCAAATTTAAGTGAAGCAACATTGAATTGAGTTTTGAAAAGATTTTTGTGAGTCTTCTGCATTGAAGCTCCAGATGTTGTTACTCTGCTGCTGTGATGTTATATTGGCTAAACAGGCTGGGCTTAAAACAGCCCCTCACCGTCTGAGCACAATTAACATAATAAGCATCTAATATCAAGAGTCATTACAAGGGAGCCATTAAATGGCAGAGGTGGTAACCACAATGTGACTCAGCACACACACACGCTGCAGCGGTCTCCCAGCCCACTTTAGTGCGCAGTTGTATTGCGAGATTCATGTCCTGACATGTACCCTGACCTCAGCAGAGAGGGAAGCAGCCTGAGGCATGAATCCACACTTTAATATGTTTTAACTCTGACATGCTCCATGAGCTGCAACCTGCTGCTGCCAACAATCATTTCAATGTATATTTAAAATGTTGAAACATTAACAAAGTTACTAAAACATGAGTGCTGCAGAGTGCTGTGTGATTGACATACAGTTCTCTGCTTTTGAAATAAGTTTGTCATTTGGACTTGTGTTGCCCTTTTCTTCAGCTATAGAACAATGTGCAACATAAAAGCCAGCCACTTCAGAGAGCTTGTTGAGCTTTCAACTTCGACATGCGCCTCCTGAGACCTCCGCTCACTGTCAGAGCGCTCAGAACAAAGCACAACATCCACAACATCCACACAGCAGCCACTGGAAACATTAGCGTGTATGTGTGTGTCTGGTAAACACAGGGAGGGCATACTGCATTAATTCATGGAGATATTGTTACATACGGTTGCTGTTTATCCTTGTTTGGTTTCTAACTTGACTGGCATTGATTTGGGTTGCTGTGTTTCAGTAGAAATGCCATTACACACAGCTTGTCAGTCATAGCTGTTCATTATAACGTACATTAAACATGATGATTATCCATTTGATATGAACTTAATTCCAATACTATTTCTTAGAATAAACAAAGCTGAGCAGGGGTGCAACTCTCAGATGTTACATTAACAGTGACTAAACATACCATGCCATAAGGAAATTCAATGAGGATGAGGAAATGTAAATTGAAATGGGTTCTCCTGTAAGAAAAATGGTGTGGAAATTTCCTTATTTAATCATCTCTTCAAAAACACACAGAATGTAATGTGCACACACTTTACAGAATATCTCATCATTTAGATAGTCTTTACATTGTTTATTTTAATTCTAAATAATGTAGTGAAGCTGTGGTGAGTTAGGGAATAAAAACTATGGAAAAACTTAAAAGCAAAAATGACTAAGAAGACTTTAAACACACCTAACTAAACTGTAATCCACGCTTATTCAGTCCAATTTGTCCCTGCTTTTATGTTGTCCTTGGCTTGGACACAAACACATCTTCAAAGAAAGCAGTTGACCCATGTTCTACGTCCCTCCACCCAACATACCCACCCACCCACACGTGCACACATACTCTGTACCCTTAGCCAACACACTCTGGTTTTTAAATTTTCCTTGAAGATGAACACATCAAAGACATCTGCTGGCTGCTTACCAAGTCTGACCATTATGACTGGAACCTGGTTTCTTAAAACAAGCAGTGCTCCCCAGCTATGACTCTGCAGGTCACCTGCCTCACCACAGCCTGAGGGAAGAGGGAAAGAGGACAGGGGGATGAGGGGAACGAGGAGCAGAGGCCAGAGATGGGTTTTTTTTTTTTTTTTTACTTTTCACACACCTGCAGTGGTGCAATTTCCTCCACTCCTGCAGGTTCCTGAACTCCTGTCTCTTTTTAACATTCTCGCCCATTTCTCCTCATCCCTCTCTCTTCACCTCATCTGGGCAGCATTAGCAGAGCCGCTGACACGCATAGCTCTGACAGGCGAGAAGCAGCATGGGGAGGCGCTAAGTGTGCCAGTGGAAAATTCTAGCCTCAATCTTAAACAGCAAGCCCCAAAGCCATGCCACAACAATACAGCCACCTGCCTCAGCTTGGAATAGCTGTCCCAGAGGAATGATAAGGAAACCAACAAGCAATAGAGAGTGAGAGATATGAGACTTTTCTCAAACTCTGACTCCAGCGAGTAGTGGAGTAAGCTGACAGGAGGTGGGTCCTGACCTGTCACTCAGGTTGATACATTAATCTGTTGACAAGCCCAGCTGCTCCCACAGCTCAAGCCTTCCCAGAGAGTCTCCGCTCTGAGCAAATTGGCTGTTCTCTCCAGTCAGAGCTGCCTCCCTCAGATCTATGGGCTTAGCTGTTACCTGAGGCAAGTCAGGCCAAGGGGCCGCCTCCTTCCCAGCCTGCTCTCCTAAATTATAGCCTTGCCTGCTTCATAGTGCCTGAGGCCATATGTGTACAAAATGCACAAGCTAACTTACTGCTTTACACATAAACACAAGAACAGGCAACTACACACAGAACAAGAGAGACAGGGGCCTTTTCTCGTCCACTTATCTTTGTACAGAGCGCTCCAGACTTGCAGTTCCAGCAGCCTTGAATGTCCTCCCCTCCAGACAAAACTCTATGCTGTAATTATGCTGTAATATTGCTGCAAGCAGTAATGCTCTGTGTTCCACAACTGGATATTCTTAGAGAAAGTGCCCTTGGGCATTCTCACAACCTGTGCACAACAACATGCTACAATTGTAGGACAGAATATGTGTCAGTGTGCAAGTTGAAGTAACAGAATGCAATGCCTCATAAGTGTAAATCACTCTTTTACTGACAAGATGTCAAACCACACATATAAGCCACTTTTACACAGAGATTCTGAAAAAAAGGAGAGATGGTGAATCCTACCTTTTTTCCACCATTGACCGATTTACACTTTTACACTCACTGATTGCTCACCAATTAACAGAGGTGAGACAGGTTGGACTTTTACACAGTGGACCTGCGTTCCGGAATTAAAGGGGCAGTGATGCAGCCCAGTGCATAGTGGGATGTATAACTTGCACGTCGGAAATACCGTGAGCATAGTGGTGTTGCTAACATCTCCAGAGTCAGCCCGTCTTTTACCGTTCCACAAAAGTTAGCATGGCTAGAGTCCTCTGCTGAAGTGACAACTGCTCTTGGATCTCTCCAGTTTGACATCTTTCTGGTGGTGTTGATGAGTTTGTTTATTGTACACTGCCCGCACTCATTTTTAAATCCCCCCAGCGTGGGGGTCACACACAGCCAATTTGTCATCAAAATGACATCTTGGTTGCGGAATGAGAGGTTGTCAGGGGACGATTTCAGTCTCCAGACAATGTGAGTCACGCATGTGTAGAAGCATATATCTCTGTCGGCCATCTTTTCCGACTCACTATGGCAACCTCATTAGGACAAATCACTGCTGTATGAGTCAAATTGGGTAAAAGGGCAGAGACTTGACTTTACCTTTACGGAGTATCATTCCAGCAGTCAGAAGTGATTTTGAGAGTCAGTTTATATGGCTACTTTCGGTTTCTTTCACAGCTGTGACGTGCGGACAGAAACCTCCTGGCTATCCAGACGGATGGATCACATTGACATGCTGGTTGTGGGTGCAGGGACTGGTGGGCTGAGGGTCCGTCTGCAGCCATTTGCATTGCACTGCTAATGTTAACCGCACAGCTTAAGAGCTAACCAGAGGCTTGAGATTCAGTCTGCAGCCACTAGCACCATGCCGCTAACGTTAGCCTGAGAACCTATCCAGCTGACAAATATTTTTGATCTAAATTTTGGGGAAACTGAGCGGTGGAGGGTAATCGTGACGCTGTAGTGAGACGTTTGTCCTAGCAAGGTTGCCGTAGCGAGTCGTAAAAGATGGCCGACAGACATAAATGCTTCTATGCGTGCACGACTCACATGGTCCGGAGACTCAAATCATCCCGACAGATGTGTTCCTCTTACATAGCCTTCCAGAATCATGATTCCACCTTTATCACGGCTCTGTTAGTACCTCCAGAGGTGTTACAAAGCCGTGATAAAGGTGAGACCAAATGATCCACCATTTTGTTTACACAGACGTCGTTCCGGAATAAAGGTGAAATATTCTCATAACAGAAGTGCTGTGTAAAAATGGGCCATAGATTCATTAATATTACCATGATGTAATGTAAAATTGCTTTGATTCCTCTTCACTAGCAAATTCATTATTTGTGTGAATTATCTGCATATGGACTCACAAGAAAATAATAAAAACTAGCAAACAAATTGAATATTAAAATATATTTGCTCATTTGTTTACATCAGCAGCAATCACAATCCTGTAGTTATCTTTTTTCCTTCTGCACATTTGAAAGTACATTTTATAGTAATGGGGTAATTTTATCAATAGTCCTCACTTTCGGTCGGACATAAATTTGCATCTATGGTTGTCATGTGAATTATGGGGATTATCACAGATCATTACACTTCAGCACATACAGTACCACATCCACCTGTTCCATCCTTACCGTTCACTGCCTGCAGAGCACATGATGATAACTTCAAAGCTTGTCAGTCACACAGCTTTTATCTTGCCTTTGATTTCTTAATGTGTACTAATTTATTGGCATGTAATAAGACGAATTGGTGTCATATGGTCCAATACTTATTTTTCTCCCTTCTTTAACATTTGTTCTACCAATTACATGCAAATACACCCTTAGAGTAAAAACTATGTAACACCAAAACCCACATCAGTCAAGTAATAGTTTGACTAACTGTGCTCCCAATAACAAATGAAATGATCATAAACAGTTAATACATCGCTGATGAGTAATGTGTGACAGACTGTATGATATGACGACAAACACAGTAGGTACTGAATGTGTTTCTCAGACAGTATTTATTGATACATACAGACGTGTAGCTGCTGACTGAAAAGGAAACTTACACTTTCACATTATTTGTCTCAAACTCATATCACAAAATGAAATTAGAAAGACCTCAACTGATCATAAAGCGCTTCAATCATAGCAAGAATGGTGCATGAGCGAAAAAAAATCTGAATGAATGAGAAGTGGGGAAAAAGGGCTTAATATGAAGATAGAAACCAAGAGTGGAAACAGTGCTTCCATTTTCAGATGTTTCCTTTTCCCTCAATGTCTCTTTCAATACTTGTTTCACTTTAAAAAACCCTTTTTTCACTTTCACAAATTCTCTTTCATCTCTGAAAATTGCATTAGATTCTGGAAATTAAATATAGATTTTTAATTACAGATTAACAACACGTTCCCAACACACTGTTAGTAAGAAAAATAAGAAGAGAGAAGATAAGAGAAACATGGATATAAAGAGATAAGACGAGAAAGATGTCACAGACAGAGACAGAGAGAGTGCGTACAGTCAGTGTTCTTGAGGTTTGGTATCTTTGATGTTGGTGAGTAGTGCCCACATGTCCAGCCTCTCTCTGCCAGGAAATTACAACTCCGTCCCCCTGGAGCCCCACTGACTGCTGGGAGAAACACTGACTGTTTGATGTTCTAAAGAGGGATCTCCGTTGCAATTTAGCCTTTCATCTTTGCTCTTCTCTTTTGTCTGTGATTCATCCAGACTCTGGCAAAGTTACCAATATTTTCACAAGTCAGAAGTACTATCATGCTATTTTGTTAAATAAAATGCTTGAGAGACAAAGGCAATATGAACAATATAGGTAACAATAAGCAGAAAGCTAAGGTGTGTGTAACCTCTGTCCTTGTAATCATTAAATGTCAGTAATAGTTTTTTGTCTCATTATTTATTCAAGATAGAGAAATGCTGTCGACAGTTTGATTTCTAGGTGTATTAAACAGCTTTTGTGGAGTTTGGATCTTTGGGCATGACCACTTGCAGATGGAGTTTGTGCAGTTTTTCTTTTCCAATTTGATTCTCACTGAAACCTACCACCTCTGGGGCCTCCTGTAAATAATAACTGACCGTGATGACCTTGAGGTAGCAAATAACGTGATACAACACGTCTACTCTCTGCCACCTTTCTGACAAGTGCTGCTCTTTTTTATTATTATTATTATTATTTTTGACAGCCCTTTGGACCATAAATTCAACTAAAATTCAAGATCCAACATCTGTCTCATTTCTATTGTGGAAAAAGCTTGGCATTGATGCACTTTGGGTTGAGTTTCAGATTTTATATGCAACCAGAAAAAGAAACTGGGTTCTCAGGATTCATAAGCTATCACTGATGGGTTCACACAAGCACATACAGCTGGTTTGCGTTGCCCTGTATTTGCTCTGAGTTTTATTAATCAGTTCTTGGTTCACGCTGATGATTTATGATACAGTCTTGCATTGGACAGAACAAGGGGAGATTACATATACACTACAGACCCAGCTGGGGGTGTTTGCCTTTGCACTGAGTCAGATTAATGTTCTACAAAGTGTTACTTGGCTAAAGAGCAGATTGCCTTTCAAATGTGGCACCACCCTATCCCTATTCAATACCACAGCCCTCTACTTACTTCTCTAAAACCTGTGTTAAGAGGGAGGGTCAGGTGATAAAGCCGCTCTCTAAGTTTGGTTTATTTCTTCTAATGTGACTGTGTGAAATCCCTTAAACCAGTGAAGTAAAACAAAGTGACCGAAGCAGGTTGACTTCTTGTTTGAAGAACAGAGGACCTTTCATGACGTGACCACAATGTCACCACCACTGTTGACAATGTTTTATTCTGAGACTCGGGTTTTTCTATTGCCTCAGCCTGGCCTCCTTCGAGTTAAGTGAATAACAGCTTGACCCTGGCAAGCATTAAACTTGTTCCCTCTGACTTTTCACAGAGAAGGTTAAATAGCCTCTTTGTAACTTTCCAAACCATAAAGCTGAATATATCACTCACATAACCATGATGGACAATTGCTTTCCCACTATCACTTCAAACGCACCGTAGAGATGCAGAAAGCAAGGGCAACCTGCTTCATAACAAACAATGCAATTAGCAGGTTTTAAAGGTCAGTGGAGAGTACTGATGAAAGATGATCTGACTGACAGTATTTGACAGCTTGCAGGTATATCATCATTACCTAAGCCAAATAACACCACATCATCCATAAGTGAGTTGTACTTCTCCTAATTGTATACGATTTGACTGCAGCAGGGGATTTGTTTTGAGTTAGCCTCAACCTAAAACATATGGAGCACTATAATTTCTTGGCAGGCTCATGTGGCAAGTGCCTGACCTCTTCCTGCAGTTCTTTTGTTCTGAGAGGGGCTGGGAGGTATCAGGGGATTGCTTATCACTCTGACACAGGATGCCAGCAGGGGTTCATGGTGCAAGAGGGGAAGTGACAGTGTGGCACTTGCTTGTTTTTATAGGGAATGAAGCGGTATTGTGACACAAGGCTGTGCACCTCAACAAAAACAGGAACAGTAATGACGTCCCTAAAGACTGTCAGTTGCAATAGGTGGTATTTTCTGCTGCACACTCTCTAAATTTGATAATTGTGAAGATGTATATCTGCTTTTTGTTAATCTTTATTTTCACTTTTGTTTCTGTCCATGTGATGAAGCCATACAGGTTCATAAGACACCTCTAGAAGAATGAAAACTAGTACAATAGGGTAGACATGGTGTCTTGTATTGGTTTTGGATGTATGTGCCTGGTAAGGGGATGTGGTTCTCAGGTCAGGCTTAGACAGGGAGTGATAATCTCACTCTGTCACAGGTGCATTTCCCTTGAGTATCTGTGGTTTTACACACGAGTCACACAGCTGTGTGTGTTTGTGCTTGCTCTGCAACAAAGAGACAACAGCTGCCACAGTTTCAGTAACAAAGTCTGAATATACTGACCAAATTGATTTCCAGAGTTTACTGGGAAGTACATGAATGACTTTTGTACAAAAATGCTCCTATAATCTGACTTTGAGTTCTGAGAATGTTTTGGGTTTTTTTTTTAATCAACACATTGGTCTAGCTGTATTTTGTGGTGTGATGAAACACTGGAAACAGCTGATTCACAATGCCTGGTAATGCACTGTAGTCTGTTCACAATGGTAACTCAACTGATGTAACATTAAACAATGTACATTTTTAGCATATGAATGAGGAAAAAAGTTGAAATATCATCTCCATTACACTTAAAAGTTTAATGTTTCCAGCAGTATAAAGGCATTACATTTAAGAGGTTTGCTCTATAAACAATACATGAAAAAGGAAAAAGCTGTAAAAGTCCATGATTGTGGAGAAGGATAGTGTCACATCATGTGCAAAAAAAAAAAAGTATCTTAGCTCATAAATCATAGTTGAACATGTTTGTCTTGTGACTGGTCTCCACAGAATAGAGAACAGAGGTTAGAGCTGGTCAATTGTCTCCACCCACCTGACCTCGTGACCCCTGATCCTTGGATTCCCTTCAGGCTTTAGACTTCGGGGTCAGAGATTTGACCTCACCCGCTTTTGCTCAGTAGGCTAATGGCCTGCCACTGTCACTGCCTGCCACAATATGACAGCTCTATAAGGTCCAATCACACTGGGCAAACTGCAGAGCACAGGCAAGGGCCAGGCAAAAGAGATGTCTGTGTGCCTCAGATCTTTATAGGCAACACAACAGTGATTTCTCTTATGGTAGAAACACACATGGACACAGAAGCCATAGTTACAGACATGAACACTGAGGGATTGTGTGTTTATAGTCACTGGAAGTATGTGGAAGCATGTAACCCACAGAATATTAAAACAAGGGCGACTCTGGTGGTTACACGAAAGGCAGTGCAGAAGGAGAATTGTGTGTGTCTGTGTTAAGAGGTCCTGTGATGCCAAACAATGGTTCCTCTTCATCTGGTCATGTGGTGTATGTGTGGTGCATGTGCACGTGTGATTTTGTGTGCAACTGTTTGAAAGTGTGTATGTGTGTGTCTCTTGCGCAGATTGGTCACATGAAAATAGTGCTAATGAGGGACTACTATTCACAGTTGGCACCAGTAGTCAGACCTCTGCTGAACACACACTGACAGAGACTACAAAGTCTGGCAGGGTAATAATGACAGCGGCCAAGTCTGTTCACTCATAGTGAAAGCTCATCTTGTGACAGGTCTTAGGTTTTGTTAGTGACAGTTAACACACATATGGGCTGTGATCAAAGCTGTGCAGACACAACTGAACTGGTGGAGACTGAGCTAGGGATCATCAATGCCTGTAGATTTTGTTATTTAACACATTTCATGTAAGTATACAGTGTGACTATTGCATGTTGCACCTTTCACATCTGCAAAGGAAAATGTTTATCATTAACAAGTACTGCTTAGGATGTGCAGTAAAATTACGTAATCAAAGTGTGCCTATATTGTTTTGTAAACCTGCTGCATTTTATGTGCAGTGATGGCATCTATGTTTCTTATTTTTGGATTTTGTTTCCTGTTCATGAAGATATTTTTCTGGTTATGGAGCAGCAGACTGTAATGCTGAATAAAGAGGCAGATCAACAAATTATCTGCTCTGGATGTAATTTTAAATGTGTTGTCATACATATTCACAGATGCAAACACAAGAGTATTGAGATTTTCACATGTGCACACCAGCACATACAGACAGTTAAGGGGCCTGTTGCACCAGTCAGTAATCATTGTCCCATTAGGAGGCTTTTTTGGCCATAGGGGGTTGTTTTAAAAACCTTAATCCCTTGTCCCAGTGGGGAGCTTTTGTTTGCCACTGCCCAGCATCCAGGTGATACATTATAGGAGAGCGGTGGAGGTTATTGGTGTGTATGTGAGTCTGGCTCAGAGTTTCTCATTGGAAACTCGCCAGCTGACTGCATTTGGCAGCGCCTGTTGAGTTTTTGTGTGAAAACTTTCCTCAGCCAAAGAACCAAACATAGTGTGTAATTGTTGTTCGAGTCAGATGCAATCTACTACGCTGCGCACTTATTGCAGCCAGATGAGATAGATCTCTATGTTTGAGTCATTTACAAAAACAAAGCATTGGGGTTTTTTTTGTCTTCTGTTGCCTAATTAGAGAGTTAGATTAAAGCAGCCAGCATGACTCAAGAGGAGCCATCTCATCCGCTCTCTGTTTGATGGAGGAGATCCACTACTTTAATTACTGGCCTTCTTTCATTCAAGTTTCACTCACTCTTGCTGCACAGTCACATGATGTGGATTAGCCGCTACTCATGGTCACGGTCAGTTGTTTGAAGATCACTCAACTTAAGAGGCAACAATCACACAAAAACACCAACCAACCAAAAACTTTCTCTCATCAAATCATCTGAGCAACACATTATAGAGCCTGATGCAACACAATATATTCAAAGAAATAAATCTGTCAGAGAAGTACACTCTTAATCCTATATGCTATTTATCAAAAGGAAAGTACATAAATCTCAATCCTATATAAATAAGTGTTGAAACATGAATTCTCAAGTTCTTAAACTCTTATAGAATTACATTTTTGTCTGGTAAACACTTCTCTCTGTGCCTCTGATGTAACTCTGTTTTGTCTGCAGCTTCAGCTCCTGCAGTGAAACAGAAACAGTTAAACCATATTATATACTGGTCAATAAGACAAAATGAGAAAGAGAATGATTGGTCCTTGGCAGTCCTTCACCTAATGAAAACCATACACATTTTCTCTAGCCAGGGGGAAGATGTGCAGTGGAAACAGAAAATGAGCCTGAGGCCACGAGTGATACATTACCGCCTAACCTTGAGGGACTGTTTGGCTGACAGTGGGATCAGAATAGTGCAATCAATGCCACATGCTGCAAGGAGTGAATGCATGCAGAGTGAGAATCTATCACATCTTCATGACAAGACAGTTTGAAAGTTATGTTTCTGTTAAGCAATATCTTGATATGGAGTTACAGTATGACAACATACATATGTTCAGTGAAACAGAAATTCAAACAAGTGAATAAAAAAGGAGTGTGTGAGAAGAGATGATTAAAAACATATGTCTGTGGTGGTGCCATGCATCCACTGGTGCCCAGAAGGAGAGTTTGTGAGCTTGCTCGGAGTTACAATCAATGAGAGAAGTGACAAAGAATTAGGGTTTGAGGAGCAAAGATGCATGGGGGAAGGCTGGCCTGGCAAGCTTTGGTCATGGGGATGTGGAAATAAAGTTTTACATCCACAGCTGTTTTATAGTGCCATTTATTAGAGAGCAGGTGCAAGACTATTAAAATCTCCCTTTACTTGTAAAATCACATCAGAATGAATTGCACAGCCGGTTTGTGTGACAACATATAAGGAGCCAAAACAGGGCAGTAGCAAGTGAAGATGAGAAAAGGAAGAAGCAGCAATGAAGGAGTGATCACTGAGGGTTACAGGTTAGTGCTGAATCACCTCATGTTCACTAACTTATCTACTGTGCAGCTTATGTCTGAATGTTTGACTCATACTCTTTGAATTTGCCGTGTGCAATTAAATATGCTCCCTCAATTTCATACATAAACGCATGTGTATCTCCTCGCACACAAATCAGTGAGGCGCTGCGAGAGAAAGGCGCTCCCTCTCACGCAAAGAGCTGTGATTGTGTCAGTGCATTGGGCGTCCTGCCAAAGGGTGGGGGAGTGAAAAAGTTTAGGTGGGGGAGGGGCCCACAGGTGCCGAATGTTAAGCCTGGGGGAGGAGTGGAGCCAAGAAAAATCAGTGAGAGGTGAGTGGATGCATTAGGAAAGAGGAGAGAAAGTCAGCAGCTCATCTCTTATGCATTTCCCTGTTGTGTTATTCTCCTGTGAGGATGAGCAAATGAGAGCCAGCACACACTTTTAAGTCCCCATAACAGCAAATAGCATCGAACAAGACAGGGAAGCCAATAGCGTCCTATGATCTAAAAAGGCAATAGCATGACATCCGAATGTGTCAACAAAGGAACTGAAGCACTTTCCAAAAACAACTGACCCATGACATTTCCCACTCAGTGATGAATGCTGTCTGTGACAGATGCAAGGATAACTCCTAATTCCATCCACATAAAAATGTTTGTTCTTAAAAATATGAAGTACAAAGACTGTTTTTATTTTACTTTCTTAATTTCTTTACTGACATTTACTTGCTTTTCTGATCCCTTCTCAAATACACAAATGTTAAATTAGCTTCTTTCAAAAGAAAAGACAGAGTGAAGGGGGAAAAAAAGTTTCTAGATTGTATTTGCTCAGCAGAATTTAATATGAGCGAGTTGGAGGTGCTTTTCTTCTGGGCCCAATTCCCTGGAGACACATCCATCTCTGGGAGATGGTTGGGAGGACAAAGGGGGGACTGCCCCCAAGGCTCAGCCCAGGCGTGCTTAAACACACATAGACACACACACACACACAGGCGTGATCGCGTAGGCAGATATCAACAGTTTCAAACGCACACATAGATGTGCTCGCAGATGCACGTATTCACACAAGCACAGTCCTCAGACAGAGACCGCCTTGTCTGACAACAACTACAGACTTAGTCAAACAGAGGAAGGAGGAGGGGAGTAGGGCAGAAAAGAGTTGAAAGGGACACTGAGAGGTAGAGTCATATGCTATAAAGTAAATGGATGGTCTAAGGATAGAGCATTTAATAGAAAGCGACATGCTAGATGAAGGAACTTGAAAGCACCAGGGGTTTACTTTGGTGCAAGTGTAGGGAACGCAGAATAGGAGAAAAAGTAAGGGGAGGTTGAAGTAAGAGGTAATACCCCATGACAGCCCTGTCAGGCTGAGGAAATGGCATGAAAGCATGTTTTTATGTAGACTTGTGGCAGGCTTACCAAGTAGCTTGTGCTGCATTTCTGTTTTAACACTTCAGCTATTTAATGTCAATGGCTGTCAATCATTGTGGTCTAACTGCTGACAGCACAGGTGATAATGTCAGAAATAACAACATTTGTTTTACAAAACTTTAAACCAGATCTCTGTTTTACAATCTCAAATAGGCTTTCACCCCACAAACTTACCTCAGCATATCAAAACCAACTGCAACCTATTATACAAATGTAATATGTAGTTTAGGGAATTGGATAATTGTGTTTTGGTTAGTTGGTATAAAAAGTCGCGTAATCACTCTAGAGCAAACTCCTTGGAGAAATGGTGCCCTGGAACAGCCTCTAGCGCTGCTTAGTTCATTTCCTGTTCCTGGCGGAGGCAATGAGGGATAATAAGCTCTACGCTATGCTTACTGCTCTTCATGACGTGGTCACACAACTCCTCTAATATGGCAATCAGAGGGGAGTTATAAAGAAAGGGCAAGACAGAAAGCTGTCTCACTAAATCCCACTGTTATATGATGGATGTGACGGATACAGACTGTTCCTCCAGAGGGAACTAGAAAGACTGTGTTGAAAACATGTCATCAAGACCACAAAATGCAATGCAACTGAAGAGGAGATCGCTCATCTTCTTGTCTGAAGTGACGGCTAGAGTGCACCACTCCTCTGGTGTGGTGTACTGTGGCAGAGACATGCAGTCAGATATAACAGCAGCAGTCCCCTGGGGAATATTGGCAAGACACGATGGTCTTGACGGAAACTTGAAAAGATCATATTTCTGGCTAAAGGGGCTCTACAATACTGTCAAACAATTGTGTCAGGTTATGAAGAGAAATGTGTAGGAGTACACATTGTCAGTCACCAAACATTATGTCCCTCAAAGTCACACTCCTTCATTTTTAGTCTTTCAAAACAATTAGGACAAGATATAACAAGTAAAACACTGCTGAGGCTGTGGGATAGAAAAAAAATTACTCCAACAAAGCGTGATTACACAGAAACCAATAAAAGGGGAGATGTGAGTGATTCATATTACAGTCCTGCAGCTTGAACCAAACTTAATTGTGATGGCTACCGCAGCACTACTCATGCCCTCCTTCCTTCACAGCACTCCCAAAATCATAAACAGATCTTGGTTATTCCTCAAACCGGGTCACATTTAAGGCTGCTGGATCGCAGATACCCATGACCAACATTATTACACACTTACCCAATTACCTAGCAAGACTGGGCAGGTGGGGGGAAGAAGCACACACACCACACACACACACACACACACACACACACGCACACACACACACACACACACACACACACACCCACACACACACACAC